>CAJHNH020003634.1:15000-62271 GCA_905116865.2 Candidula unifasciata | reverse complement strand
GCAAAAGACATCTTATCTACCTGGTAACGCCTGTATGTATCACATCAAAACGGTAATTCTGTCTCAACTGGCGCTGCGTAATCCTGAATTTTAGAAAGCCTGAAAAATGATAGGAAAGAATTATGGATGTAATCCTGTAGAATCAGCGTCCCATCAAAACTGAGGTTTTCTGAGACAGAGAATCTGGTGCAAATTCACTTGATATTTCTAGGGATGTTCATAATGAGTCAGAGTTTGATTGTATAACATAAATAATGACGCAAGCGATACTTCTGTCAGGCGCTCCGCACAGAAAAACAGTCGAAAGAAAAAAGGGGTAGCGGGAAGAGAGTGGCTGGGGAAGGGGTTAAATGATTAGCTTTTAATAATTGTCTAGGGGCTGGGGAATGACTCAAGCCTTGTTCAATTTCGCAAAATAATAATAATGACAATTATTATTACAGTTGCGCAGTTAAACAAGGCTTAACTCTCTGAGGGGCTCCCCACAACCTGTAGAAAATCACAGGGGTAGCGATGGTTTAAGTTTCGTTTAATTGAGCATAATAATTACTATTATGTACTGCGTGGTAAATAAAAACAATGCTCAATGTATAAACAAATGCTTGAAAAATGCGCTCATATATATATGGTATCGGAAAGGGGGGATAATGATCCACTCCCCCCCCCCCCCCTTTTTTTTTTCTAAAAAAATATTGGGGTGGCGGGACCTGAAAGAACGATTGTACAATGTTCTCCAATGCCTCTCAATTACTAGTAAATCAAAATAACTGATATCTAACTTCAGACTGTATGCGTCTATAAGCTACATAAAGCTATTATCTACCTTAAGTAACAAAAACAAAAGCGACAATACCAGCAATAACAGATATATATATATTTTTTGTGTGTGATACTGCGATTGATTTAGACATTTTGTCAAGAACGGAAGGTGCACAAAGTTCCGAGCGTACACACAAAGCCATAAAGAATGTTCCTTTCTCTAATTTACGACAACTTAGTGTATACAGATTGGGTTTCCTCTTCACAGACATATAGAAACATACATGAATAATTCATTGAATTACATACAACATAAAATCGTGTCAATTGTTGCCATGAGAATGAAAACAGCGTATTCACGGCAGTTTCATAGTTGTCAGAGACGATGTCGTCACGTGTCTTAATTAGGATCTTCACTAGTAATAAAAGATACACGGAAGTGATTTATTGTTGTGATGGCGGTTCGTATTGGTCTAGGCGGTACTCCTGTCACATATCACTCTTGTCACGTGCCTGATTTATGGATTTCACCTTAAGAACCAAAGGCACTCAGAAATAATTATGTTGAGTCGTTGGCTCGTATTGGTCTAAGGGATGCCCCGTGGCCAATATACGCTCAACTTATTTCTGGAGTAGGGCAACTCAAGTTTTGGCACTACAATATATATATATGTATGTGTGTATATATATATATATATATATATATATATATATATATATATATATATATATATATATATATATATATAATATTCCTAGGCACACTTGGCTGGACGCCCCCACTACTATAAAAAGATAGCCCCCGGGTTATGATAGTTTACTATCATAACCATGTTAACACATAAAACACTTATTACTCACACAAACACCAAAGCTAACCAGTTAGAATGGTGAAATAGGGACACCCAAGTCAGCCATGAAAATGAATGCATGTAATCAGCACAATATATATATATATATATAAAATAGTGAATTAGACACAAGAGCTCAGTGGATGGATCCCAGAAAACAATGACTCGACCCAGATATTGAAGCAGTCAGATTGACTTGAGATGGACCTGATTTCATCACGGGAACTGCGAGGAGCTGTGGAAAAAGAGCATAATGGTAATTCATCGATTACTTAACCCACTTCGTAGATCGATGCTCCCCTCACTCCATGGTGATTCGACTGTAGTTGACTCAGGTCTCTATCTCTCTAGTTGATCTGGTACCAGTTTACCTCCCCATCGAGGACACCGGAACTGCACAGGGACTCAACAAGTCAAGTTCACAAGTCAGGGTACAAACTGCCTCAGAGCTCAACCAAGCTCTTGAAGACTGGTTCACCAGGTTGAGGACACAAATGTCTGCTAAGGTCCACTCGTCTTGGAGCTCACACACACACTCTTGCCATGTTGAGGTAGTGGCAAAGCGGGCAGGACTTCTAGGTTATGCTTGGTGCATAGAATAGTATGGGTTGGTGGTTGTTGGCTGGACTGTGATTCGTCTGCCTGATCTCTACAGAGGTCTCATCCCAAGCTTAGGAAATCTTCCAAGTTAGAACTGGAACTATGAATGCGCCAAATTCTATCAAATTGGATATACGCCTTGACACCTTGGGATCAGGCTAAAGATTGGCGTTTTTCAAAATCAAACGCGTCACCAGAAAAGAAGTTCCATGTATTCATGAACAAGGAGTAAACCGGTTTCCAGGAATTTTCAAATAAAACACCAGAATTACCCAATCTACCGTTGCAAGTTTGAAAATAAAGATATATCAAAGCAACTAGAGGGTCTAGAAATTAAAATTTTACCAGATAAAGGTATAGATCAATATAAGGGACTATATACCTTTCCGGTCGGGTCTAAGTTTGAAATTTTGCTGAGCGCGAGGAATATCAAGTCCCGACTATTCCAATGTGTATGGTGGCTGTTCATTCCATGACAACTCCGTCGCTCCAACAACCGCCTAACACTACTTCAGGGATGAGGCGACTCAAGTATTTGGCCCACAATTTTTTTTCCAGATTTTCCTGGGCACAACCTGACCAGATTTCTTCACCATTCACTACTTAACAGCGCCCAGCCTGGACTGGATTCATACAACAGTCAAACAAACACAGTATCAACATAAATCTGATATAATACTAATGCACACAGATACTTAACTGAAAGGAACTGAGAAATATCAGACACCAGCAAAAGTAAGTTCTACATAATACAACATGATTTAATCAGTTTCAACAATATAAGAAATACTCCGTCTTCTAAAATCTGGTCACGTGGTAGCTAAGGACAACGTTTTTCAAATCCTTCATACGTCAACCAATGGCAGAACGCTAAGATTTCTCGAAGCTTACGCGATTCGTTTTAACTGTGCCCGGGACTCTGCATATAGAAAGAGATGGTTCTGTCTTTACGGCTGCCCTGGTAAAAACAGGCAGTTATGTTTGATCGTTGTTGAAATTGTACTTCACTTATTAAGGATTCACTTACTTGCTTCATTTATGTAATTGTTACTGTAGTATGCACAGGACAAGATACAGCAAAATATGCCAGGCAATAAATTGTGCAACTGTTCTGCATTGGTTTGTGTCTTCTTTGTTCAAATATAAGAAATCTCAAAAAATTGAAACAGACAAAGGACTGATAGTATAATGTTCAAATAAAGTTTCTCAATGAACTGGAACAGACAAAGGACTGAAAGTATAATATGACAAAATAATATGTTAGTCAGGAATGACTACTGGTCTGACATAAAGTCACTCACTTATCAAGTTCACTGCACTGATGATGTTTTAAGGTAATAGCTCGTAGCAAAAATTTACCTTTTGGCAATACTTTCTTGAGTTTTATATTTATCATCAGTTGTATAGAGTGATTGATCAGCTGCTCTCAGTCCAAGACAATTTCTGTTACAGAATTCAACAGACGCGAATCTACAGTTTTATGACATAATAAACTGTTCTCCACTAAGTGGTAATGGTTATACTGGTAGCATAGGCTGGTAGAGTTTGGTAGGAGCAAACCTTCTGCTAGGTACGCTGGATGATGATGTGAAGTCTTCAGGTGTTTTCTAAGGAGTTTGACCCATCATGTCACTTCTTCCAGAGTTGTTTAGGTCACTGGAAAGTAAGAAAATGTGGTATCCGATGACTGGTACTAGGGGTTGGTAGATGCGGTGTTTAAAGGCAGTACACCCGTAGATTTTTTTTTCACTTTGATCCTGACTTTTGTCCCAGTGGAGTCAGGCTGTCACTTTCTCATAGCTCATACATTATGAAAATAGAATACAATGGAAATCTGAGTTAACCAACCATTAAATCCTATGCCTTGGTACTATTCCTCCCCACTATACATCTCCAGTTTACGATCATACACCAGTGATTGGCCTTCAAAGAAAAGAATGGACCAGACAGGGATTTATCCCCAAGTGTGCCCTAGCAAACACGAACACTCCTGCCCCAGACTTCGCCAGTGAAAACAGATATTGCCAAGCATAAGAATAAGCTCGACTGTTTTCCTCCCATTAAGGAATGCCTACCGAATACAGGCACACAATGCATCATGGAATATTTATCAAGTCGAACGTAATATACAATACTGAGGACCATTTCCCCATAGCCAAACCTGTGTTATTTAGCTTTGTCTGTCAAGCCGAATCTGTCCTCCCAAAGCGGGTCGTTCTAAAAGCGCCAACGCCGGACTCACCCGCAAACTGAGTAATCGCCTTTCTACGTCAACCCCCGACCTGAATGTACGCCACATGTACAGATCAATTGTGCATGTTATCTTATAAAGGATACAATAATCCAGGGGTGTATTGCTGGTCTCTGGACAAATATCAGAGGAAATCTTTCCTCCGAGTGAAGGTAAAACTCTCCAGTTGGGTTACATCTGCAATATTGAGTCCAAATATGGTGATGTGCACCCAGTGTTCCATAGTTGTACATGTCTAGACGATCTAACAGGGAAATATGACTTAAACTAAGTTAAGTAAAGTACAACTTACCCATACTCCCTCGAGCTTCCTGCGTGGAAAAGGTAACTTTCAAAGCACATATATATATATATGTAAGTTGACAGAGAAATCCTCTCGAATAAAGCTAAGATTTCAAACTCTCCTGATCCTGAAGAGGGAAGGATTCCCGCCGCCAAATAAAGCGTTAGTTCGGCCTTGAGAAAAAAAAAGTTTTTTAACTCATGGAAATTATTTACCTGTGAGTAAATTCATTATGTAAATCATTCCTAATAGATTTATGAATTAACTAAGTTGCTTTACACACATCCTGACCCATGCATTTTTTTTTTAAAAAAAGGTCTATTTACTTATGGTGGAGTAGTCCTAATTTGAATACATATAATTTTCATTTAGGTGTACAGGATGTGGATGGAACTACAAGCAGAGGGGTGTTCTGCTGGTTACGTGACAATTGTCTGACGTCTAGATGCATGATTGCTTCATTCCAAATTCTGTCTTAACTGCGTCCTATGTATGTAATCTTAACTGTATCTCTACGTTTTCTTTAAATGGGGCGTAGATGATGAAAAAAAAAAAAAACATGTTGGAAGTTCGAATATGAAACCACTTTTTGTCTTTCATACAGATTTAAGAATAGTGGATATATATGTCCCGGAAAGTATGTCGTGGACATACTGTCCCGCAGATTGGGGAGTGAGAAGAAATGAAAGAGCTGATTTTCTGGCTACACAAGTGATACTTACAGGAACACTTGCACTGGACAAAGGATACACCTTGAAGACTATTTATGAACAAATGCTGACAGAAACGCGAGGTTACATGAAATACCATGAGTAACAATTTGTGAACGTTGAATTAGGTGTGGATCTAGCAAAGGAGAGGCGAAGAAAGGACGAAAACAACGAGTTTTTAATCAGTGTGCTGAGGAAACAGCATCTAAACCGTAATACATTTGCTGCGAGAGCGGAACACCTATGGGTATGCTCGGAGTGCTACGATGCCCAGTCCTAATTCAGTAAATCGGAATCGCGAAGCAGCTTTTTTACTGGAATTACTTAATTTCTAAAAAAAAAAAAAATTAAAAAAAAAAAAAGATTGAGTTTAGATGATTCAAGAAACGACATCACAGCACTTAGGGCATTCCCATAAACGCTCTGTCCCTAACTTTAGCAGTCAGCGCAAGTTCCAGTACTAATAGTGCCAACAGCATTGTGATTAAACGTCCGTCTTGCCTTTCCTCTGAGCGTCGGGTATCGACCAGATCGCCTCGTCACCCCCGCTGGATCACTCTCACAGAGCATGGTGATCCATTTCCTCCTCTGAATTGTACGCGTTCTACAACAAGACCCTAACCACGTCTGCCTTACAATGTAACAAAATTCCACCAAGTTGTTCAGTGCCTGCCAGTCTGTCTGGCTGTTCGTTTCCCCAGCACACCAGTATGATCGGAGATAACAATTCAGACAATGCTCCTCACCCGTGACTTCAGAAGGGAAGCATGCCACTCACCACGAAGCATGCCTGTCCTCACTTTCCTCAACATGCTTTCTGAGTCAGTTACAATCACGATATGTGTGTGTGTCTGTGCTCTGGCTACAGGAAAGCTGTTGTGACCGCCCCCACATCTGCTCTTAGGCTGGATATTGTAGAATAATACTCTAGGCTCTCCTGCACTGTCGGGTGCAGGTCGCGCACTAAAACACACCAATATTAGGACGTCAAAAGTTGTTACGTATTGCTGTAAGGAGACTGAGCTCGGAGAGTTGTTGCCAAGAAGTCAAGGAAGATGAATGTGTGGTCCGCCTAGGTGGATCCCAGAGGAGGAATTTGCCCCGCGATCTCATCATGAATATCAGCTTCAATGTTAGGCCTTAGATAGGCATGTTATCCGTACAAGGATTCGCAGTCAAGAAGCAATGTGACGTGCTGACGATGAAGTAATGGCTGGATGAATACTAAGACTGGAAGGTCGTTAATCCTTGTGACGTAGGGCGAGTGTGTGAGTGCAATCGAAAGGACGAAGAGTGCAACTTTATAATCAAAAGGCAACATATCAAAGTAGCTTGAATAGCAATATAACAATGCAACAATTAAGTCTAGAGGATGTCAACTCTTAAGGTATAATTTCCGCAGTGAACGGTGCAGACGGCCTCGAGCCTAACGTGAAACCGGATGCCAAAGGGGGTAACTGGGAAACACAACAAAAATGCACCGAACAACTTCAAGGAACCCTAACGTTGACCTAATCGAGAAGGCTATGGATTTCTAGTGCGACACTAGTGTATTGACGAATTAACAGAGTTGAATAGAAATTTATGAAATACGTGATAGGTGGCGAAACGACTTACCCAAACAATAAACGTACCTCGCTGGCGTCCGCACACTCGTATAGACGAGTTTTCAACACCGTTTCACATATAACATTAGCATCAATCACTCTAGGTCAGCAGCTCGACCTTGAAACATTAACCCCTTCTCCAACAAGTCTGTATGCAGCCAAACACAGATAAACACGACTACGTTGTTATTTTTAAATTATTCAGCAGTGACGCTAAGCAATAGCAGCCGTATTTAATAATCCTGCATCATGCAGATAGGGCAGTTACGCCGCCAGCGTACTAACTGATTTCGCCGTGGGACCCCGGAGTAAATCATCCCTTATGATCAGCCACACTAGGACATAGACGTCCCCCGCTTTTGACTTTTTCACTGCGAATTCCACACTAGATTCAACCACATAACAACCGTAAATAACCCTTATGACATCTTATTTTCCTAGTCAATATTGGTGTCTTTTAGTGCGCGAGCCGCACACGACAGTTCAATTCTGGGCCCTAAAGAGGAATGTTAAGCGTGCAAGGATTCAGTTAAACAGTCGTAGGACACACAAAATACCAGAATTCAGTTGAATCTAATGATGTATTCAAAACTCTAGCCAAAGAGAATAGTTTTTGACCTCATCTTCTTGTTTACATTCAGCCGCTGTAAACTCCAGGGAGGAAAGTTCTGGTTGTTCGTCCACTACTTGACTTTAGCCGGGTTTCAGAACTTCTACGTGTACACATGTTGTACAGATCTGGTTGTGTTGTATGCAGACTGTTGATTTCTCGCCTCTCAGGAGGTTGTTCCTCCAGTTTGAAGGAAACACATTTAATTAGTCGCCTTTTACGTCATGGTTGATACTGGGCAGTGGATTTACTGTGCTTCCCCTCAGCCCCTCCACCCCATAGACCAGCTGATCTGCAACTAAGAAGTTGGTAAGAGGTGTTCACAATCCAAAAGAAAACTTAATCTTCTTCTTCTTATTTTTCATTCTTAACTTTTACCGGCTGTAAACTCCGGTGAAAATTCCTGGTTGTTCGTCCACTTCTGAACTATAGTCTTGTTAGATAAACTGAGTTTTATAAGTCTGACTCATTTACATGCAGACTGTTAGTTCCTTGCCTCTCAGGCAGATGTACTCCTTCTACGAAGGAAGCTCTCAATTAGTCGACTCTTACGACATGCTTTTGGGCAGGCTATTTTTGTTTCCCCGCCACCCCCCGCCCTTAGAATAGGGCCCTGGACCCAGACGAGGAAAGTAAAATATAATTCATGACATAACCTGGAACCGCCGTGGTGTAGCGGCCAGGCGCTCGCCAGCGGAACAAAAGATTGTGGGTTCAGGTCCTAAAGGAGACGGACTTTTTTTTTTAAAGATGACCTTGACTCTCAGGTCAACCCAGCCTTAAGTGAGCACCAGATCAAGTCAAGGGAAGTAAAAGGGTTTGCATGTCGTTAACCACATCAATCGCAGAATGCCGACTGGTCTATAAAATATTGGCCCAGCCCTATATGCCCAATAGGCATGACGTGTGTGGAAAAGCGTCCTTTACTTTACCTAAAAATATATAAAACCCGACACTTCAGACGGACAGCTCATCAAAAGTAATCAAGAATCGATAAATGTAAGCCAACAAAACCCAACTCCCAGAAGAGCTGATTAAAACAGGAATGTCTGAAGATTACGCCCAACTATATATGATACCCTTGAGTATTGTCCCTTTTAATTTGTCTGAATAAACTAATTTCCTCAAAAATAAAAAAGATAGTAATCCAAAAAAATTATTCCACAACAACTTAGTTGATATAATAGTACTGAAATATACTGGATTAAAGAAAAGTTACTTTGAATGGACGAGAAAGAGAATTCTTAAAAGCTTTATAAATCCTATGTTGGTATACGAAAGTGAACTATGGCTAATTAGTAGATTATTGAAAAATTATTTGGAAGCTACGGAGATGTGGTTTTATAGGCGAATTATAATACTCTGAACAGAAAAAAAAAGTAATGAAGACGCCTTGAATGAAACTGACTCACGAAGAGAGTTGATTGTCCTGATCAGAAAGAGACAATCTGCAGTCTATGTTCATGTGATGAGAAGGAGAACACTGGAGTACATCGTGACAGTAAGAAAGCTGGGGAGGAGGCTGAGGGAGACTTGGAGAAAAGATGCTGGACAGTTTGAAATCATGGCATAGAGGATGATCTATTCCAGATTTGACTGAAAGTACACAAGACAGAAGGTTATGGATAGACCTGACTACCAACGCTCAGGGCATGGACTGAGAAGAAGAACTTTGGAGAATATTTCCTAGCTGAAATGTCTAAACAGCGATTTATGTGGTTCGGAAGGAAACAAACAATTTGTGACTGAAATTCCAAGTGTAATTTTAGCACATCGGGGTTTTACTGGTACGATGTTCTTCGCTAGGATGCTTCCCCTGCCATAGACGTCCAAATGGTTTCATACATTTACACTCCCGGTATGGGTTCTATAGCCCCACTGGAGGGAGGGAGGGGGGGGGGGAAAGCTGGGTAGACTCACTGCTTTACGAACAAGCATGTCGTAAAGGTCGACTAATTAGGGGTCTTCTTCATAGTCGGAGTGCATTTGCCCGAGAGGAAAGAAGCACCATAAAGATAAGCCAGATTTTAAAAACTTATGTACATTCAATCAAGGGCACACACACACATACACATATGGACATACTGACCATGTTCAGTTACATTCAAAGGTTGTCTTAACAGTATATCATCATCATTATCATACTTTTACCATACTGCCTGCCATTGGATCACTACTGATCGCTGTTGACTAATCAGTTAGTTCCATCCACTTCTGCAATAAGTCGTCTTTTACTTGCAGTAAGTATTTGATGACCTTGGGCTTGTCGTCTAGGAGATGATGTGTCTAGTGAATGCTCTTAGCACATTCTTAAGATGACATAACTAGGACGAGCCGACACCGACTTCAAAGTACGATATTGACATCTCATCACTTACATAGAATGTCCTGTCCGTGTCCTAATCCACAGCTTACACGCACCACATTGTTCAAATGCCAACACGCTGACTTCTCACACATTCATCGAACAGAGTTCGGCGCCTTCACTTCCGCATCGCCGCAAAGATGGATCTGATCATTACCACAGACTTCACACAGACTGGCTAGATGTTGTCGTCTGGTCTTCCTCTCCCAACAATCAGTCTCACGTTGTCATTCTCACGAACACTCTCACGTCCTCCCGCTCTGACGGTCAACACATACTAATATAACCAGACTGGGGTCTGAACCTATACCCAGTTTCGTTGCACGTGGCAACGCGTGGTTAGTCTTGGGTTACAAGTGGCGACCTGTGGTCGTTATCATTGGGTTCCACGTGATAACTCGTGGTCGTCTCCCATCTTGAAAACCTCGGTTAATCCGAGTATCTGGCTTCTCTCTGTATTTTTTATTAGCTTGGGGCTTTCCCTTTAACCTTCCTAATCAGGGTGAAAATATCCCCCCATTACGACTTCTGTTTAGCACATGCAATGGACTTAACGACTGCATATTTGAGATCTGCCCTGTCAGCAGTTAGCAGTCTGTACTGCAGAAGGTTCAGAATGTACAAATGTGGCATGAGTGGATACCATGCATCAGCTCGACACCAGGGATTTATGTGGATATACTTTTTGTGACTTGCGGGAGTGGGAGGGTGTGCATACAACAAGGGACAGATGAGAGGAAGAGATCGACGTGCGTATAATAAGAGTGCTAGGGAAAGAGTTAGCATCTAAATTTAAGACATTACCTGCTAGAGACAACGCACTTATGGGTATGCCGGTGTGCTTGGTGTCGATACTTAATCAGTAATCATTTTAGGGGCTCCGTGGTCTCAATGCATGGTGTCCGCCTCGAGTGCTAAAGTTCCTGGTTCAAACCCAGGTAAGGGCTGAGATTTTTTTTACGTGGACTTGGACTTCTAGTAATTCTTCTAGGTCTCTGGGTAGTGAGATCGGACGCCCGTGTGCATTGTTGCTCATGTAAAAAATCCAATGGCAGTTAGAAATCTAAAAAAGTAGCCCAACAGCGCTGTCCTGGCAAAGTTTTGAGTTAAAAATCTACCCAAAGTATTTCAGGATCCTCACCTGTGCTAGAGAGCCTGTGCACTGTGCTGAGCTTCTTCTGACTCAGACTTGAGTTAGAAGAAGAACGGAGCATTTATGGGTTGCTAGCCCTGTGCCATGATGTTGATACGTTGTTCAAACCTCTATCATTGAGCTAAAATCGGTATACAGGACTTTCTTGGTCTACCTCTTCTCCTCTTTCCCTCTACCGAGCCCTGTTGTACTGTTTGATATCGTTAGATGTTAGCTTATTTTGGAAAATGATATGTAGACCGCTTCTTCGTCAAATAACCTGTTGAACAACTATTAGCCATCAAAGGCTTTGTAAATGTATAAAGGTAGAAAGGTAAAGTCGGGAGATGTGAACCAGCGTCATTGCACACGGTTATAAACGTTTTAAAACCATAAGCGCTCTGCCACTAGTGCGGACAGCTGATAAGAAACTGTCCGCCTGTGTCGCCGTCTGCACGTAACACTGTAGCTACAGCGACGTTCCTAAATTTATCCCAGAGTGTCACTCTGGTACCCATTTCCTAGAGGCTGGGTGAACCCCGGGAACCTCCCGGTTTCGAACACCGACCGCGGCTGCGGCGAATCGCAGCTGGATTTTAAAGCGAGCCTCATATCGACTGCGCTAACGCGGCTTGTAAATGTATAAATTAACTGACGGTTTCCGTTATAACATAAAAGGTGTAAGTAAGTTAATTTCCCTTTAACGCCAGTTACTCATTTAGCATATGATGCTGAAATCATATATGCTAGACATATATACTAAAGACCAGGGCAAGTGGCCCGTGTTCAATCAAATGGCCGCCGGATCATTGTTATTTGTATTATACCAATGATCCTACTATGCGGGTGAGCGTGTATCTGGCCCGTCTCCAATTTCAAAGTTTTGGCCTGTGAGTAAACTTAGTTAAATAACCCTGACCAAACGAAACTAGGAAGGTAAAGTGAGCAACATCACATCGACCGCCTTTACTTATTAGGACTTTACCTCATACTCATTTTAGCCTGGGCCGACCTGGGCACTCAATGCATTCTTGAAAAAAAAAAAAAAAGAAAAACATAATCAGGCTCTATGCGGATTTGAACTTAAACAGTTAGGTCCGATGCGAGCGCCTAGTCTCTCCGCCACCACGGCGCTCTGTTAACATTATAATCGATAGTTTACTGGGGTTGTCTGCGCTAGTATTCAATTACAGGGTATCATAACACAGTGGAAAGTGGTTTGTCCCCTTTCTACCCTCAGGGGCCATTGTGGACTGTCCACAGACTGGTCAGCTGCAGATGCCAATCTCATTTGCTAAGACAAACTGTTGGTTTCCACAAAGTTTATTGATTGATGGAAATATTCCATTGAAGAGTCGGAACTTTCGTGTGTGTTTCCAGCTTAAGGGCTGAAATGTACTATAGTCCGTTCCAAAAGTCGTGCTCTCAAACTTTAAAGCAAACATCTCGAAAACGTCTAGTTAGTAAGTTATTCGACAAATAATCCTAATTGCACGTCGAACCACTCAGTCCATACGTGCTCGGATCCCCTCCTCTGTAAATCCCGCAGGGTATAGCGGCTGACCACACCAGCCCGGTGTTGGTTTATTCTTCATCTTTGGCTACCCGCGTAGTGATTTGTTTGGCGACACCCTCGTTAAAATTGCTGTTCTTGCAGTCTGACCATGGTTCCAGATGCACAGTTCTCAATTGGTTCACGTCTTAGATCTCGTAGAGCATTCAGTATATCAGCCTGGTCCACTTCAAACACTTAGAAACCGATCAGTGAGAAATGTTGCATATAATCTTAGACTTACACGTCTTTATGATTTTGCAATGTAGATTTGCGTAGGTGCTACTGTTTTGTTAAAGCGACGAATTTATTTAATCTGTATCGGATTTATAGTGTGTTTACTCTTAAAGAATGCAATATAAAGCAATTGACAAAAATGGTTTACTTCAAACTACAGGCCTGGTGACTTTGTCGAAATTCTTTTACATAGGAGGGTGGCAATTATTTCGATAGCCTATTCCTCATACAACAAAATATTGCGCTGGTGTGACGGGACTGCTTTCACGCAGTCGATAGGAGATTCGCTTTCAAATCCAGCTGCGACTCGCTGCAGCCCACGGCCGGTGTTCGAAACCGGACTATTTCTGGGGTACACCCAATCTCTAGGAAATGGGTACCAGAGTTAACACTCCGCGGTAAATAGTGGAACGTCGCTGTAGCTATGGAGTTGCGTGTGGACGGCGACACAGGCGGATAGTTTCTTATCAGCTATCCGTACTGGTGACAGAGCACTTATGGTTTACAACCGTGTGCAATGACGCTGGTTCACATCTCTCGACTTTACCTTCGCCTTTATTGTGTTCCTGTAGCTTACTAGAGTTTGATGAATTAGATTGACTATCAGAGAGTGAAGCACCTATGGACTGCGTTACTCTAAAGTAAATTAGATTATGACAGTACATATCGTATCTAGTCTACTGTTCATAAACAAATGTGCCTTAGGTTTTCCTCACGCTTGACCTCTAAAACATTTGAAGTTTTGCAAAATTCACATCATTGCATTAAATGAAAACATGCCAATTGCATGCTTTGAATTAGTGTCTGCTTTTTCCTTCACCATTAAATAGGGCACACACAAAATCTAGATGTTAGTTTACATTATAACTGCCATGGAATAGTGATACTGCTTTCCACATATAATGGAATAGTGATACTGATTTTCCCAAAGGATAGTAATACTGCTCCCCCCCCCCCCCCCCTTTCTCTCATCCAAAAAAAAAAAAAATTTGGAATAGTGATACTGCTTTCCTCCCACACAATGAGATAGTAATACTGCTTTCCGCACACACAGTAAGATAGTAATACTGCTTTCCGCACACACAGTGAGATAGTAATACTGCTTTCCGCACACACAGGGAGATAGTAATACTGCTTTTCACACACATTGGGATAGTGATACTGCTTTCCATACGCATAATAGGATAGTGATAACGCTTACCAAACACTGTTTTCCACACACAACAGAATAGTGATACTGTTTCCCCACACACAAGGAAATGGTGGTATTGTTTTCCCCCCACAAAGTCGGAGAGTGATATTGCTTTCACATACACAAAGGAATAGGTACAGTGCTTCCCAAATACGAACACATACAAACACACACGCATGCAATGGAAGATTGATTATGTTTTCAACATATACAAAAACACACACAGTGATAATACTTTCACCCACACACACACACCCACACACACACATATATATATATATACACACACACACACACACAGACAGAGAATGGAATTGTCATACTGCCTTTCACAAAAATACAAAAGTGGCACCGTTTTTGTGATGAACCGAATAAAAATAAAACCAATTGATCTCGTGTTCTTGCTATGATTACATGAGGCTACGATTAATCATTTATGACAGTGCCACGTCTTTTGCCCCCATTCCCATCTCCCGGCTGAGAATCAGCAATTCAAGGAAGCTGGCTTGGAGTGCCTCTAAATAACAACTAGTAGTGTCAATAGAAGCCAAGCGGTTCTTGGGGATTTTATCGCTCAAATGGACAGACAAGGGACGCAAGCTCACAACAGAATAAGCAACCCTTGGGAGACTGATGTGACTAATTGGATGCGAATTTATATTACTTCATTACCATACAAAATGGTGCTGGGCCCTACTAGCGTTGGGATTTTCTCGCCCTGGTTGTCTTTAAAGGAGGGGAAAGTTACGATGTTTGTTAATTTTGTATGAAAGGTTTTTAATTTTATAGGAAAAGTTGTGAACGCCCACCGTATGGTGAATGCTAGTTGAGTCTTCGCACTGAAGGTCACGAGCGGTAGATTCAGATTTTTATTGTGCATGTTTGGCTATTGAAAACATCGTGGTTGTTTGTTAACAACAGGCGCCAACGGTCGGCTTAGTAATATGTGTAACAGTGGCACCGTACGATGAACGCTGGCGATGTCAGCGGTGGGATGGGGGCGGGGCGGGGTGGGTGGGGGGTCATGGAACCCCCTTCCCGTGACATCTTTAATTTTTTTTTAGGGTGGGAGAAGCTGGCTCAAGGGGCTTTAGCCTTATTAAATTACAAATTAATAACAATAATAATAATTTTTACTGAATGGCAAGTAAATAATATATTTCAAATATTTGCAGTGTAGGAACAAAAGCTAAAGACAAATGGATTCTATGCATTTTTGGAGAGTTGGCTAACCTAACCCCCCCCCCCTCTCCGCCCAAATCCCCAACCCCCTTGCGAAAATTATAGGGTAATGGGGCCTTGGGTGGATTTAGTCCCCCTAAGCAAAATTATTATGGTGGCTCAAGACACCCAGGTTCCAAGCTTCTAGAACGGTGTTGCTCAACCTTTCAGCACCCGCGGCCCGCCAAAATGGGCAACATTCACCTGGCAACTAACCAAAGACAGAAACAAAAAGGAAATGTAGATGGCAGTTTATTTGTTTAACCCAATGTCACAAAATTACAATTTTCAGCTAAAATTACATTTGTTGTTGCCTAGGGGTTAAAAATCAGATATACATGGCTGGAGTGACAATTCTGATAGATCAAGTGCTGCAATAAAATTACTTCGATATATCTTTTTGTTTGTTTTGTTAACGATATGAATGAGAAAAGTCTAATCTCTCTCTCTCTCTCACTCTCTCTCTCTCTCTCTCTCTCTCTCTCTCTCTCTCTCTCTCTCTCTCTCTCTCTCTCACACACACACACACACTAAGGGAAGTCGAAGAAAAAACCACTAATATTCCGATAGCTCTATAACTCAGACATTGATTTGTTTTTCGATGCTACAAAAATCAAAGACAATGATTGCATTTTATGTCTGGACACAAGACTGACATCAGAAGACAATTTAATCAGCTGTGTCTCTGTGTGTGTGTGTGCGTACGTGCGTGTGTGTGTGTGTGTCTAACAGTCAGGTGCACATAATTTAAAATCTTCCACAAACGGATTAATAATAAAAAAATTGTCTTTGCGATGATCGCGATTTTCAGAGAAATAATTATCAAAGTTTTCCGATAACATCTTCAAATACCTACTTGTTGTGTTTAATTTTTACCGGTCCACCTTTTCATGGATTTAAGAATACTATTCGAGAACATCGTCGAAAAAAAAAAAAAAAGATTTCTGAAAGAAAGCTGACATGGGAAACATCATGAACTTAGCACAGAGCATAATCTGAAATGGAAAGGAGAGAACGAAAAAGTGAAAAAGTTAGGATAAAGGATCGTGATTTGGAAGAAAATACAATAAAATTGCAAAAACCTTACTTATTAGTTACATAAGTAATGGACCCTTTTCCACGGTTTCAGGTGTATTGGGCATACAGGTATAGACCTATATTATTTTTAAACCGATCGGCACTGGGTGAGTGATGGGGTCATTATTATGCCGGCCGACTTTTCTTCCCAGGACTGCAAAAATACCAGGCTGGGTCAACCCTGGAGCCAAAGTCATTTATGAAAAAAAGTCCGGCTCTCTCAGGACCCAAACCCACGACCTTTCGATCCACAGGCGAGCATCTAGCAACTACACCACGACGACTCCCGTACACATTACTTTCCCCAGTTCTTAATTTATAACGTACCCCAAACAGGAAATCCCCGTGGGAAATCCACAGCAGACCTGACAGTCCATTATTTCAAGGGTTGCAAGTGTGCAGTTGTGTGGTGCTTTTTTGTGGAGTGTTCATCTAGTGTCTTCTAATCCTAACCCTAACCCTAACCCTAACCTTAACCCTAACCCTAACCCTAAACTTTACTGTAGAGAAATCGCGAGAAAATACAACCTGAACACCCTAGAATTTATTGGGAATGTCTCCCGTGACGTTGTCGTGACGTCAGGGGTAAGTTATAAATTAAGTACCCTTTTCCCCAATTTACACAGTGTGATTGCTGAATTAATTGGTTGAACCCCTTTTAACACCAGGCAAATGTGACCATGTTTACCTGGCCTGAAGTATTCTAGTCGTTTGTACTAAGGTAAATGCTCTAGTAGACGATGTAAATTCAGTTCAAGCACTGGATTAGTACTCTGGCAAATCGCTAACTGGTACTGAATTTGTACAGGTGTTTCTTGTAAGATATTGGCATATTTGCTCAGTTTAGGAGATTTCTTTGTCTACATTGGTTCGCTCCCTGGCGGAGCCGGACTTTAAAAAAAATGACCTTAGCTCGCAGGTCGACCCAGCCTTGAGTGGGTACCGGGTGCAATCCTGGGAAGTAGAGGCGACCGGCGTGATGCTGACCACATCACCCATCTTGTGCTAATTGGTCTATACAATAAAGATCTAGCCCTATATATCTTATACGCACGCCTAAAGGCGTGGAAAAGCGTCCTTCACTTGGTCTGCACTTTAAAAAATAGAAGAAGAAGAAGAAGAAGAAGAAGAAGAAGAAGAAGAAGAAGAAGAAGAAGAAGAAGAAGAAGAAGAAGAAGAAGAAGAAGAAGAATTGTGTGTACAAAGATGACTGATTATCATGTAGCAGGTCCTTTCCAGAACGTCGCTCTCATCACGGTCAGAAAGAAAGAAACTCGGTCTCTTGCCAGCTGTCCCGTCTCTTGTGCTTTCTTATTCAAGTACTCATTTATATCCAGTGCCCATCTTCGTGTTAGTTGGCCTCTGTCTCTCCTTCCTGGTACCAAGCCTTTTAATTATTCTTTTCCAATCCGCCATGTTGCTTGAGATGAGTCTAATTCGGGCGGGGAAAATTCTTACAGACAGGCAGAAAGACAGACAGACAGACAGACAGACAGACAGACAGACAGACAGACAGACAGACAGACAGACAGACAGACAGACAGACAGACAGACAGACAGACAGACAGACAGACAGACAGACAGACAGACAGACAGACAGACAGACAGACAGACAGACAGACAGACAGACAGACAGACAGACAGACAGACAGACAGACAGACAGAGCATAATATGAATAAGACCACATCCACAAACTGTATAGAAAACACTGGCTAGGTCGTACTGACATTGTATACGACTGAGGGCTCTCTACGTGAAACAATATGGTAAACTAGGCAAGTTTTCGCATTTGTCTTAAGTGCATACCGGTAGAGTGTCGACGGCAACGTTTCAACAGCCTAATAAACTATGGAGACCTCTAAATCATTGCTTGGCAGACCACTAGGATACAACAAGTTTTCGTCTTTGTTGTTCACCTGTTGTTGTCTGTCGGACAGTCTGGGACACGCACTTGAATTACTTGTAATCCTTTTGGTAAAATCTGGTAAGCGCAGTTCAAACTTCATGCTAGACCCCTCATCACATAGTTGCTCCGTTACTATGCCAATGAAAATCACGCATAACGTCTGTCACTGTCCTTTATGAAAAGAAATATTGACACAGACTACAGACTCGATGAAGCCAGTAGCATAATGCATTGAATGTACAAGACAGGCATAATAAAAACCGACACTAGAAATACGGTTCATAGTCGATTGCTGCAGCAGTTACAAAGGGTCAGTAGTTGCACACGCAATTAATCGCATAAGGTACCACTGCTTGTATTTCTGTTTAGCTATGTATCTACGGAAAGATGCAGTTGACGATGTTTTGGCCCTATGATTTTGAAGTCAAATCTGCCCCGGGGCTGAACTTTTATAACTGAACTGGCACCCACGTCTAAAACGGTTTCTTGGAAATGTCCTTGAATGTTAAGTCTTTGGTGGGATGCTGACCACATCACCCATCAAGTTCTAATTGGTTTAGCTTCATAATCATGATAGGTAAAAGGTTGGAAAGGAGTCCTTTACATTACCAAAGGGATATGGGCTACACTTAAGGGGAAGGCAAGACGGACACTGAACAGCTATTGGTAGCATCGGACTTTGAGCTGGTTGCTGAAGATGAGGTAGAAGCGCTTATGGGAATGTCACAAGTAATATGATGTCGGTTCTAAACTAGTACCGTACCGGCTAGACTCTACAAACCTCATAGCAAGTAAGTAAAGGACCCTGTTACGCGTCACTGGGCGTATTGGGCATATAAGAGTAGACCTATTGTATAAATCAATAGGCTCAAGGTGGTCAGGTCCGTCATCTTTACTTCCCAGGACTTTACCTGGTACCCATTTAAGGCTGGGTCGACCTTGGCGCCACGGTCATTTTTGACAGAACCTCATAGCAATGGATAACTTTCTGACGTTTTCTAGTATTAATTATGGAAGACCTGACCATCCAACCGTTATTAATTGTGACAACTAACATGTGAAAGACCGTCATCTCTCACAACAACGGGATTAACTCAAGAAAATTATATTATGCATAGATTGTGTGTCCAGCACGAGAGAGAGAGAGAGAGAGAGAGAGAGAGAGAGAGAGAGAGAGAGGGAGAAAGAGGGAGAGAGAGAGGGAGAGAGAGGGGGAGAGAGAGGGAGAGAGAGAGGTAGAGAAAGAGAGGGAGAGAAAGAGAGGGAGAGAGAGAGGGAGAGAGAGGGAGAGGGAGAGAGGGAGAGAGAGAGGGAGAAAGGGGGAAAGAGAGAGGGAGAGAGAGAGAGGGAGAGAGATAGAGGAAGAGAGAGAGAGGGAGAGAGAGAGGGAGAGAGAGTGAGAGAGAGGGAGAGAGAGAGGGAGAGAGAGGGGGAGAGAGAGGGGAGAGAGAGGGGAGAGGGAGAGAGAGAAAGAGAGAGAAAGAGAGAGAAGGAGAGAAAGAGAGAGATTTCACATCACACAGGGAGATTTACATACGAACACAACACAGTACTCACTTGTCTTGTAAAGCACAGGTAACCGCCGCCCTAGGAATGTATTTGAAGAAGCTGAAACATATTGAATTGTTCCGGTTTTTTGTGTTTACTAAAATAACATAGGTTTTATCAGTGATACAGGTGAAAACCACTCATTATCTAGACTTCTTCTTCTATTCTTTTGTAAGGTAATTTTATATCAGTCCAGTAGCCTTAATGAAAGCTGTCGTTTAGCCGCATCTGCAAGTGTCCATACAGCTTTGTCTTGACTGAAGTTATAACAGGTCAGATTCGTGATTTGTTAACAGCCATCAGTTCACAGTGTTGGGGTATATGCTCAGAATTTACAGTCCTAACTTGCGGGCACACATCTCCATGTTTTCTATACTGAAGTACTTGAACATATCTTGGCGATGTCTACGATGGCCTGTCCTTACACAGCCATCACACGTAACACCGCACCTATTGAGAAACCTCTCTAGGATCAAATTCAGTTATTGTCTTTGAAAGGACCGACAAATCGTGACATCGTGAACTACTTACTGATCTTGTGTTCATCGTCCGGTAAAAGAGCGGAAGACAGCTCAGTATCTAAGAACGTTTCCATGCCTACACAATATAGACACTTCGCTCTCTTGTTTCTAAACGCACTGGTCTAGACTCCGGTTACTATGAACGGACTAACAAATCGGGTATTGTTGAGTGAATTGTGTTCATTACCAGAAAATAATCTGAACTGCCTGTTGCCACAGAACTGTTGGTAATTTATACGATTAATTACGTGTGCACCTACAGATCTGTTGTAATTGCTGCTTCTATCGACCCTGAACTACTTGTCCGAGGCCTGACTATTTGTGGAGCGACTTCTGACGGCTGCCTTGCATGTAATACGTGTGTGTGGAATTGAATTTGATTGGCCTAAACCCTTTTTTGTTCCACACGGGTCAATGATGAGCAGTCTGTGTAGCTTTTGGTTGAATCAGGAACGGAGCGACTGTGTGGTGGCCTGTTTGCTGCGGAATTAGAACTGCAGTTATCTGAATACTTAAAATGATGTCTGTCTCTCGAGCTTTACTAAAGAGTGAGTTGGTAAATGGGCCGATCCTTTTTTTCCCACGCTCTGAAGGTTGTGAATTCGTTTCAAGGACTGCGTCGTTCGATTCACTGGTGTAACATTTTTTTAAAATGAAAGATGCGTGGAGATAATCGCAGAAGCTACGGAATTGGGGTTTTCCCCCCACACTTTCACCAGGTGGCTAGAACTACCACGGGTATTGACGCATCCATAACAAACCCAGTGCAGTGAAGTGAATTCTATTGACTCTACACTCGCATAAGAAAATCGTGAGCTGTTTTTTTTTAACCCCACCTTGTGCAGGAGATCGCAGAATATGGAGAGGCATGATCGCCCACGCCAGTCGGCAAGGCACCTGATGATCATGATGATGTGCAGACGTTGAAACCTAAAGGATACTGAAAGCGCGTTCACTACCCACTGAGCGGCTTGGTCTCTTATCTTTTGTTTATTAAACAATTGTTTTTCAGGTTGTTACAGCTGTATTTGATCTATTATGTGCTCACCCCGTGTGGGTATCCTAGGTCCCATTGTGCGGGATACAAGAATAGACCAATTGTCTCCTCGACAAGCATGTCATAGAGGTCGACTTATTGGAGGTATCTTTCCAAATCGGAACGCTTTTGCTTCAGATGCCAATAACCAAGAGGGCATACAAACAGGCACAATCTGTGAAAAGGGATGTGCGCGCAGCACTCAGATTCTGGAACAAGACTAAAGTCCGGAAGTGGACGAACACTCAAAACTTTCCACTGGAGGGTTACAGTCTATGAATGGGAATAGAAAAAGAAGGAATGGCAAACTAACAAGAAACAGTAAGTAAAACAGAAATGTTAGGAATGTTGGATGGATTCTATCCAGGAAATAATTGCACAAGATGGAAGGCAACGGGGAAATAAACTGGTAGCTTTGTATGACGTAATACCTAAAAAATGGAACGACGGCGATGAACGATACTGGCAAGTAACAAATCATATTTTTTTTTTTCAATCGTCTTCACCTTGTCCACCATCTTGTCCACCACAATCAGACGGCCTGATTGTCCTTGAAACTGTATCTGTGCGATCGTACTGGGTCAGAATGCTATCGTTTAATCGCGATTTCTGATTCCCGGCTCTCTCCTGGTAGCGATGACTAACAACCGATCTTTAATTTAGATGCGTGGAAGATCAATGATAACTGCCCGATCCTGACAAAGATCGTTTCACTGCTTCCAGATTTATGATTTTAACATTCATGTAGTTATTATTATTATTATTATTATTATTATTATTATTATTATTATTATTATTTTTATGATTATTATGATTATTATTATTATTATTATTATTATTATTTATTATTATTATTATGTTGCATGTGAACTGGGAGTTGATAGAAATAAGAAGTCGGTGAATTACAAGAAAAGAATGCGGCTTGTGTGTGTCCAGGAAACTGTGACACAATTGGAGATTAAGGAGTATGCCAGGAAACTTCCAGACTGCAAAAGCAATTGATGTTTATTGATGGCAATTGAAACTGACAGAAAATTAAGGTTTACAGACGCAATCGAGAATAAAAGTAGCAAAAGTCCCTTGTTAAACCACTGGTGCATCTAGCACATAAAGAAAGCAAAAGTCCCTTGTTAAACCACTGGTGCATCTAGCACATAAAGAAAGTAAAAGTCCCTTGTTAAACCACTGGTGCATCTAGCACATAAAGAAAGCAAAAGTCCCTTGTTAAACCACTGGTGCATCTAGCACATAAAGAAAGTAAAAGTCCCTTGTTAAACCACTGGTGCATCTAGCACATAAAGAAAGCAAAAGTCCCTTGTTAAACCACTGGTGCATCTAGCACATAAAGAAAGTAAAAGACCCTTTTCCGCGCCTTTATGCTTATTGGGCATATAGGGCTAGAACTATATTTTACAGACCAATGAGCAGTCGTTTGGGGATATTTCAGCATCACGTCGGCTGACTTTACTTTCCAGGACTTTACATGGTACCCATTTGAGGCTGGGTCCATCTGGCAGCCAAGGTCATGTTTGAAAAATGTCCAGCTCCGTCAGCACCCGAACCCACGACCTTCTGATACGCAGGCGAACATCTAGCCGCTACACCACGACGGCCCTATTTAGTATATGATGCTAGACTTACGTATGTAAGAGATCTATCGGCACTCGTGAGGTGATGGGGTCAACACAATGCCGGACGATTTTACTTCTAATAGCATTCTTTAATACTTATTTCGGGTTTGGTCGACACGAAGCCCGTTGTCATTTTGAAATTTAAACAAAATCTGCATGCAGATAAGAACCCAAGAGCTTCGGACTGGCAGGTGAGAGTCTACACACTACGTCTCTGCGAGTTGGGGAAGATAGATCAGATAATAGATTATTGCCTGATTTGCAGTGAGATAAGATGGGTTGAAACGTAGACAGAGGAAACAAATCATCTTACAGAAAAGTTAGAGGGGAGTTGAAGAAAGTTAGTTGTGTATCCTTTACAGGACGTTGTAGAACCAACTCAAGCATTGTTTGGCTGTTGTGGTTATAGGTTCAGTAGTTTGCCATTGCTTGTAAACAGTCACCTCTCGGTACCACTGTCGAAATTAAAGTAAGACAATTCGTCCGCACCTGGAATCGAACCCGGGCACCTCGGCATTACGAAGCGCCTAAGCCACAGACGCCGACAAGAGAGGGAGGAAGCAAAGATAAATGTTTCCTCAAACAATACTAGACAGCTTGTGGCGCGGTGATTTATGTCACAGGCGTGAGGGGAAGTTAAGTCCAACATGATGTGTATAAGGAGATACTCCGTACGTCACTCGGGCGCCTACGCAAGACCCCTACAGGCACGTCCTCGTCGTGCGCCACGGATATGTCCTCAAATGGTTAACAGAGCTGTCACGGAGAGGTGATGTGTCCTTGTGGCTCTCATCGCCCGCCCCCAAGCTTGGGTTGAAAATGTTATCAAAACTCATACATGAGTAAGTCCAAACGTCGCCAAAAATCAACCCTTGGTTAAAAGCGCCACGGCACATAATGTCTCAAATACACCCCACAACAAAGCAACATCCAATAGAGCATTAAAATGTCAGAATGTCCATACCCAAAGCTGTCAGGGGACATCCTTTACTCTAAGTAAACTACCACATCACCCCTTTATATCACCTGGAGCCTCTCGGGCTGATGTAATTTGCCATCAGCCCGCCCCCAGACAAACTTGGAGTGAAAAATCCTAGCGTGGGAATTCAAACAATTGTTTTACAGTCACTGACTGACAGCGAATAAACTTACCCACAGGGAGGAGCTGTGGCATCAGTGAATGAGAATGATTTTAGGCGTAATGTAGGAGGAGCTTGATAAAAGTTATAAAGGGCTGAACGCTAGGTCTGGTAAATGAGATCCTGTCCAGCGCATGCCATCTGTTGGGCTTAACCTAAGCTTGAGACAGAACCTTTGGCATTGTAGTTTCATTTTTCCAGGTAAGATCGAAATTAGGTTCAAATCTATATTTTATGATAGAGATCTAACTGTCTTTTTACTCAAGTGTGTGTCTTCATCACTTTGTAGTACTCCTAGGCGGACATTTCTTCATTCTCGTAGGGCACTGTCACATTGCTTTATTTCCTATTTGATAGTGTCATGAATGTTTTTCGTGTACATGTGTTTCAATGTTGTAAAACCTAAATGTTGTTGTTGCCATTGAAATTTAATGAACTATCATGTTTTTGAAATCACAAGCGTGAAGATAACTTTGGCAATCTTTTCACGTGTGGTTAATGTGAATCTGTATTACATACAGCTAACACACTGAAATGTGTTTAACTCTCGGGAGGCTAATGCGGAGATTGATCCTGGAGAGTAAATCCACGAGATTTGTTATTTGATTCGCCCCAGAACTATTGTTAGCATTCTGGGCGCGTCGATTGTTCCAAGCATAGATTCCAGAACTGGTTCTGTCTGACTGATTGTCATTTTGAGTCTGTACGAGAGATGGCACCTGACGTAGAAGACTTGACTATCATTACAGGACGTGTAGAGGAAGGCAGAAGATGTAACAGTTGGAATGTGAGACATAAGCCCTTCCAAATTGGACAGGAGTGAATGTGAGCATGAGGGAGAGATGAAATGTTTTATTTACATAAACATGCTTGATGTTAGTATATAATATACATGCTTAGTGTACATCTAGAGCAGATACTACAAATATGCGCTTGTTTCTTCATTCTCCAGTTCCCACATTGGGCAGGGACTAGTAGGCATCCATTATTTGCCGACCGTCGAGTGTAACGACCTGCAGAAAGCAGTGAGGACGACAAACTGGAAAAGATAGGCAGGGTCTCAAGCCGAGAACTGTCCTGACGGTGAATTCTCCTACTAGGAGTTAAGTATATGTACAAACTGTCATCAATCACACTCCCTCAACTCTACTAGCCTAAACAAGTTCATTTTATTTTAATTTCGATTTATTAAATAAATCTTTTTGATGTCGTAACAACATTAGCTGCATGCATGGAAGCCTCCTTGGATGGCGGGGAATGCCCATGATCTGCCCCTGCCTTCCCTTGAGGGCTAACTGTTCCACAGGGGACTGCCCCAAAGGGGTACTCCGGGGGCAATACCTGCGGCGAAGGAGACAAAGTGGACACCACACAAGTCAGGCAACGTCTCGACCCACACAAAACAATGGCCACAGTCACCCTAGAAAAAGGCCTGACGTCTTCCTTCGAAGTCGGAGTACAGCTGCCCAGGAGGCAGGGAAATTAAAAACGGTTGTACACGCAAAAATCAGGTCCAGGTGAAAGCCAAAAGTCCAAGCGGACGATTATCTTGGACCTTCCACTGGAATTCACAGCCAGTGATCGATAAAAAAAAAAAAAAAACTAGACAGCTTGATGAAGGCGATAGGCGTGATTTTGACACACAGCCCATCAAATGTCGATTAGTCTGTGTAAATAACACCAATTACCCACCGTGCTGGTAAATGTTATTTGACTTATATTATGCTATCAAAAGATTTGGTAAAAAGACAAATTAGGCTGTCTCAAAACAAAAATGCAAGACATGGAAGTAAAGAAAATCAAAGTAGATGTTATCATCATAATTATCATCATCATCAATGCCTTGCCAGCTGGCGAAGGCACCATGCGTCGCCACAGATCTCGGTCGTTAGTGTTCTGGACCAATTCTACTGATCATATTATTCCATGCCACTGTCTTAAGCCATCCACCATCATTTCATTTGGTCTGCCTCTTTTACCAGTGATCTTTCCGGTTGTTATTATATTTTCAAGTGCTCCTTTTCTCATCACATGACCATAGAACTTTGTCTCTTTTTTATTGTTGTATATAATGTTCTAGTGGCGTCAGTAGTTTAGACGTTACGAGTCCGACTCGTAATTCCAACTTACCGCGTTCGAAACCCACTGCTGGCTGCGTGTACTTTTATCGTGGTATGGGGCGTGGCAGGTCCACGTAACCTAAAATGGGTACCAGGATGGCTGTCATGTGGAAGTAAAGTCTGCCGGCGTAGTGCTGACCACATTACCCACCTAGTGCCGATGGTCTGAAAATATATGGGCGCTCTTCCCATATACCAGATGCGCCTAAAAGCGTGACAAGGGGTCTTTACTTTTAATATATAATGTTCTTATACAAAAGAAGATGTACTTTTGAAAAACTGAACAGAGGGAACAATTTGTGAGATGTAATAATTCCGTAAACAAGTTAAAGTGTAATAAACTATCACAAACTCGATCCATTGGTTTCTTGCCTCCGACCTGCTACCTACAGTTTTACGACCCTGTGGTTTAAAACATATCTCAGTCTGGATGGCAGACCAACAAGCCTGACTCTAGATACCAACATGCGGGACTCTAGATACCAACATGCGTGACTCTAGTTACCAACATGCCTGACCCTAGATACCAACATGCATGACCCTAGATACCAACATGCATGACCCTAGATACCAACATGCATGACCCTAGATACCAACATGCATGACCCTAGATACCAACATGCATGACCCTAGATACCAACATGCATGACTCTAGTTACCAACATGCCTGACCCTAGATACCAACATGCATGACCCTAGATACCAACAAGCCTGACACTAGATACCAACATGCATGACCCAAGATACCAACATGCCTGACCCTAGATACCAACATGCATGACCCTAGATACCAACATGCCTGACCCTAGATACCACGTTAAACCCCAAAGAAGTTATAATTATGCTACTCGTAACGACTAAACAGTCTTGTTGATTTCAGCTGCAATCTTTCTTCTTCTTCTTCTTCGCTCACCGGCTGTAAATTCTGGCAGAAGGTCCCGGTTAATCGTCCGCTTGAACTTTTGGCTTTTACATGGACCTGAGTTTTGCGTGTACAACCGTTTTACTGACTTTTGCCGTTCCCTGCCTCACGGGCAGATGTACTCCGACTTCGAGGGAAAAACTGCAGTCTTGAATGTATGAGATTCAACCCCCACCAGGATATCCACCAAACGATAAGCACCTAGTCGCACAAAATGCAAAAATTCGGACGGGAATCAACCGGGACAGATCCCAGAAACCCCGTTCACCCGTTAGAATGCATTGTGGATCCAACCAACAGCAGGAGAGGAGCTCTGAAATAAACGAAAATATGCGGCCCATAATGAGATGGGACGGAACTATGTCACACAATTGACTGACGTTTAACCACCCAGAAACACGGTTCAACCCATAGGTTGGCTTATAATAAGGTACTCCAGCAATAGCCAGGGTGGGGCTTCAAATTAACGAAAAATTGCGTTTCACATGGGGACGGAATGTGATACAAATAATACAAATATCACAAACAGAACTGGACAACCATACCAGCAAAAATTGACCCAGGTCTCATGCCTGAAGAAAAGAAAGAAAATAAGTTATGAGAAAAAGTGTAAGATCAAATAATTAATAATAAATACAATTAAATAAACAGTTTTAAAAAAACATTTCAAATGAATATAAAAATGATTATGAATCATATTGGCTCATTCCAGAGTGAAACTAAAACGTCATTCGAAAAAAATATGGCTATTTCCCCTCTAATGCCGTGTCAATAAGCCTTCAATGGACCCTGTTCACTGTGAGAAAGTCAACATGCTTTTAATATTTTGTGTTAATAGGATTTTTCGTCACATGACTTTCACGTTGTCCAAATTGTTTTGTTTTTCTTCTTCTTCTTTCACCACTACCACTACTAATACTATTACTACTGCTGCTGCTACTACTACTACTGTTACTACTACCTACTAATACTACGACTACTACTACTGCTGCTGCTAACAATACTACTGTTAATGCTACTACTACTGCTAATACAACTGCTGCTGCTAATACTACCACTAATACTACTACTATTACTACTTCTATTACTGCTATTACTACTGGTACTATTACTACTACTATTATTACTACTACTGCTGCTGCTGCTGCTACTACTACTACTACTACTACTACTACTACTACTACTACTACTACTACTACTACTACTAATACTACTACTACTACTGCTGCTGCTGCTACTGCTGCAACAACAACAACAACAACAAAGACAACAACAAACTACTACTACTGCTACTACTACTACTAGTAGTATTTCTTCTTCTCATCATCATCATTAACCTTCTACTAATGTTTTTTTGTTCGTTTTTCTTCTCCTTCCTCGGCTTCTTGTTCATGTTTTTGTTCTTGTTCTTGTTCTTGTTCTTCTTCTTCTTCTTCTTCTTCTTCTTCTTCTTCTTCTTCTTCTTCTTCTTCTTCTTCTTCTTCTTCTTCTTCTTCTTCTTCTTCTTCGTTGTATCCTTATAATTGAAACCTTATATTTGATGGTTTGTTTGCTTTCACTACCTTAAACTCGAGTGACAAACTAGTAGTTTTTTCCATTTTAGAAATTCGGCGTTGTTTCTGGACTGGAATTTTGTGCGCACATCCTTATTCTAGATCTAGCTTGTTTCAATGCTGTCTTTGTTTCATTGCACTTCGGCTTCGAGAGACATGTGTTTACATCTTGAACAGTACGGATGTAGAAAGCAACACGATTGATTGTTCTGTGTTGATTCTTGGTTGTAAAATTGTTTTTGTTTTTGCAATGTCCGCAGTTTGTTTTCATCTGACGATTTTGTCACCTTCACTCAGTGTGTTTGTTTGTGTAGAAGAGAAACCCTCTTCATTGAGTGATTTATCTGATCTCCTGATTTCCTGCTAGTTTTCTTAAGGTTAAACACTGCTGTTTTATTTCTCCATCTTTTTTGTTTTTCTTCAAGTTTTGTTATCTGGAATACAGCTATAACCCCACCCTTCCTTTATTTAATGTGATTGTCAGGATTCGGTGACCTTTCTAGCCTAGTTTATTGTTTCCTGATATTCATGGAGTGTGCTGGACAGGTCAGGTCTGTAGTTGTGTCGACACCCTCTGGGGATTGCTTCTTTGGCTGCTTCAAGAATACTTTTGTGGAAATTTTCTACTATAGCATTGATGTCCCTGTTTTGTATCCTGAGAGCAGACAGCAACATACTTATCCTGTGTCTCCATATGCCCAAACTAGCTTTCTTATAGTTCTATTTTATGATGACCTTGTCATTAGTAGTTCAGAAGGTTCAATTCCATTCTGCCTGTTCCAAGATGTAGGAGTTGGTACTCAGCTCCATCCATATAAGAAATGTTCCCACATGAATGGATACTGTTTTATTGTTACAAGGGAAAATACTCCTCCCTTCTGTCTGCCTTAACTAAAAGATCCGAAGCACTGGTAGCGTCTTACTTTAAGGATCTGATCTGCCTGAAAAAGGTTTCTTGGACGCAGCACACACTGTCATGCTTTTCATGCAGGATGTTTTCCAGCTCCATCTTTTTGCTGTAGCCAGCCTGTTCACTTCCTCTGCATTCCAGTGCATTATGACAAATGGCAATTTGTATTTTTTTTTTTTTTTGTCTAACCGGTTTTGGTCAGTCACCTTTTACAAACGTCTCCTGACTCCTCCAGTAGCTGGGTATGGATTCTGTCGAGGCTCAGAACCCGGCACTGCACCTGCCTGGTGGAACTTCACAAGGCGAGCACCAAGATTACATTCATCTGACAGTGTGATCATGTATATATATATAGCGGTGGTTGCGTAATACTGTAGTAAGTAAAAAAAAAAGTAAAGGACCCTTTTCCACGCCTTTAGGCGTATAGGGCATACGGAGCTAGACCTATATTTGTATAGACCAATCGGCACAAGATGGATGATGTGGTCAACATCCTGCCGGCCGCCTTTACTTCCGGGACTGCACCCGGTACCCACTCAAGGCTGGGTCAACCTGAGAGTCAAGGTCATTTTTGAAAAAAGTCCGGCTCCGCCTGGGAGCGAACCCACGATCTTCCAATCCGCGACGAGCGTCTAGCCGCTCCGCCACGGGAATTCTCCCACTGTATTACTTCTGGCTTGCGTTGTTTTCGACAGTGGTATCAAGAAAGCCGACCGTCCAGGAATCAATGGCAAACTACTGGATGTAATTGCCTAGAGAAACCACACAACAGCCAGGGGCTGTTAGGGTTGGTTCTGCAACGTCCTGTAAAGGATACGCAACTAACAGTACTTCTGGCAAAGTATTTCCGACTGCAGCATTTTTTGAGAGGGAGAATGGGCTCATTCCTTCGTCTTTACCTCGTTTGTTATCTCTCCTCCAGTTTCCCACTTGGGGCTGATACCCCGATCTTCCATTGGATTTCCGGGAAGAACAGAGCCACCACGCGAAGGTGAGACTGTCTTGAGCAAGAGAGGCTAATAGACAATAATAGTCTTGTACTGGGCTTCATTGCTCCATTAGGACCTCTGCTTCAAAGTAGATCCGGGATCTTTCAGACTTATTTATTTGTGATACTAGAGCAGCCAAACAATAACGTTATGAACACGTTTATTATCACATAATCTTTTACAAATACGTCATATTCTTTATTTTTAAACGACCTATTTAATTACAAATGCTTAACGCACGACGCATAATTTAACAGCTTGTAGTATCGCTTACAATAGATATTCAAGCTACATTATAAAAAACCCTACCATTTACTTAGTCCCCTGTCATAAGTGCTGCATAAATGGGTAACAAGACACCATGTCGAGTGAAATGCGATCACGTTTGCAAAATCGCATATATTTTAATTCATATTTCCCCCCGATTTTATTCAGTGAAATTACAACCACGTCAGACGCAGTAGGATGTATGTCAAGGGTTGCGCCATGTGATGTAAAAAATGAAGTAAACAAAAGGACATGGTATTTTTAAAAGACTGTGCCTGGTAATCCGGTAATCCGGTAATCCTAGTTTCAGCTTCATAGCAAACGGATCACCCCATAGTTGCTCTGCTCCTGTGCCAAAGAAAAACACACGTAGCTCACAGTGTCACTCCATGCACTCAACTCAGAAGCTGGTCGACGAAACTATATCCTTCCAGTCTGGCCGGAAAAAAAGGTGGCCGTGCCTAGCGTCCATTTTGACCTGAAGCATTTTATGAGGGTTAATAAACTGTCACCCTAGCAGTAGCCTCATTATTAGATGGGGAACGGACTTAGGACATTACATCCACCAGCAGGCGTCGCCCCTACAACGACCTGCCTGCCTTCGTTAACGACTGTTCACCCAACAGCCATGCAGTTCTTTGACACGAAGGAGACACCTTGAACTTGGGTTTCAGACTACCGACTCCCTACAAGATGTTATTTTATGTTGTGTTATCACACTTGATGTCACTGCACATTGGGCATACCCATGCGTGATCAGTTCTCCGAAGCAGCAGCCACTCCAAAGTACTTCTACTAATTGTCCCCATGAGAAGCTGGTTATATCGTCTCCTTTCTCGGCCCCGAAGACGGCAAAGACGTGCATCATAATGCTCAACTCCCATGTCACGCAATCGTGTTAGTGTCAGGGATTCCTCATTCTTCACTAGCCCAGTTCGTACAGCGTTGACGATATCTGCTCTGTCCATACTTTTTCCCGCAATCATTGGTGCAGTGCTTGCCAGTTGGTCAGCTCGCTCATTTCCCTTTACGCCCGCATGACCCGGTGTTTAGATCGAGGTTACGGAGGTTAAGTCCGAATGCTTTATATCCATTCAAAGCGCATACTGCCTGTTGCTATCTTCTGAAGCATATTCTTTGAGTCTGAGACAATTACTGCCTGTGTGGCGGTTTGCTCGGATACCCACGCAAAAGCTCTAGAAGCAGCGGCTATTTCCATTGTCATGCTTGACGTGGTTGTCTGGTAAGCGCCGCTGTCCTCATGTATTGTTTTCCCCATTCTTTGCGCTGTGTATGCCCATGCTGACCTTGATCCGCGCTTCACGGATCCATCTGTGTAGATGATGATATCTTCTGGGTCTGAATGCCTAATATATCAGTTCCCTTACTTCTGTGTCTACGGCCGCAGGAATTTGATCCCTGCAGTACCTTCCTAGTGTGATGACAACCTTAGAGATGCCATGCATGTCTACTGGTGTATTCGTCCATTCTTTTCTTAAGCCTTGACTTGTGCCACTTTGTATCTGCTAGTATCTGCCCGGTGTCGCCCCTGTACGATATAACTGCCTTCGTGTGTGTGTAGCCTGATGAGATAAAGGGGAACTATTTGTTAAAAGAGACCTCCAAGTGTCTGTAATTATTTCTTCTTCAGCGAACCCCTTCCCATTGTGGGTTTCGGGAACCCATTGTAGGGAATACAAGAATAGATACACTGCTTTCTCAACATACATGTCGTAAAAGGCGAATAATTATGAATGTTTCAGAGTAAAAGTTCGTAATCCTGAGAGGTGAGGAACCAACAGACTGCTTACAAATAAAACAGATCTATAACAAAAAATGAACACCCAGGCTCTGGAACAAGTCCGGATGTAGACAAACAAGCAGAACTTTTCCGCCGCTGCTCAAAGCCGGTGAATGCAAAGAAGAAGAAAAAGAAGAAGAAGACAAAGAAGAAGAAGACAAAGAAGACGAAGAAGAAGAAAAAGAAGAAAGAGAAGAAGAAAAAAGAAGAAGAAGAAGAAAAAGAAGAAAAAGAAGACCTACCTAACTACTTTCCTATGAAAGATACATTTTGCTTGTATACACCGGCATATTATTGTGTTTTCCTTTCGAGTCGCTTCACCTGCGTTCCCCTCTAAACTAGTCTAGACAACACGTTGTTTTGCATGTATAGAAGACAGTGTGACATAAACCCTGTTTCGAGTCTATTTCTGTAATATCTTCACCAATCGCAGTTTCTAAAATACGTCATTATTTGTTTTCTTTTCCTGGTATTTTATTATCACTGTTAAGTTGTTTTCTTCTTCTCCGCGTTCACCAGCTATAAACTCTGGCAGAAAGTTCTGGTTGTTCGACCACTTCTGGACTGCAGTTCTGTTCCAGAACCTAAGAGTTGCGTGTGCATCGGCTTTACAGATCTGACACATCTGTATTCAGACTGTTGGTTCCTTGCCTCTCAGGCAGATGCACTCCGACTTCGAAGGAAGCTCTCAAGTAGTCGACTCTTACGACATACTTGTAGGTAGACAATAGGTCTTTTCTTGTTTTCCCTGTAATAGGGACACTGAACCCACACTGGGATTACTATTCGGTTGTGAAACTTTAAACTCAGAAGAAAACAATATCAGTTGTACTGCCATAGAATTACTGGTTACACTTGAATTAACAGAGAACAACACTTGAGGCCGTAGAAAGATTTTATATATACATATTTTTTTTTTTTTTTTAACGTATCCAGAAGCCATGAGTTGTAAACCCTTTGGCTCGGTACTATGGATATCGCAACCCTTCGGCATTGATTCCATTATAGGTACCGTTAATCTGGGAGAAATGTGGCTTTTCTGCCTACCCCCGGGAGTGAACCCGGACCACAAGGAGTTCGTCACCCGGCCGCCGCGAAAGTCAGGTTTTAACCAACTTCGCTAGAGAGCCGGGCATACATATATATATATATATATATATATATATATATATATATCATCATCATGAAGCAGGTCCTTTTCAGAACGTCGCTCTCATCACGGTCTACCTGAAATAAACTCGGTCTCTCGTCAGTTCTCCCGCCTCATGTACTTTCATACTCAAGGAGTCACTTATATCCTGTGTCCATCTTCGTGTCGGTTGGCCTCTGCCCCTCTGTCCTGGTACCATGCTTTCTGCTATAATTGTTTTCCTAATCCGTCGTGGCGCTTGATATCACCAAAATATTTCAGATAAGATGCTGTTTATTAGACAATCTTCCTTGATGTTCAGATCTTTCAAGATGTCAGTATTTCTCCTCTTCTTTGTCCAAAATATTCTGAGAATCTTTATATAGAATTTCAGCTCGAAAGCCCCTATTCTCTTTCTTACTTAATGACTGGAAGATAGTCTACGATTCACATCGGTATGTTGCTACAGGAAAGATGCATGCTTTTAAAATTCTTATTTTGATCTCCTTGCTGGTGCTTAACCAAAGACTTTTAAGACTGTTTAATCTTTGCTTTGCTATGGTCGTCCTTCTTTTAATTTCTGTCAAACAATCTCCATTGCTATATATTATAGAGACTAGATATTCAAAGTTTGTGACATTTTCATTTTTTTCATCATTTATTGTTATTTTTGGGTGGTAGCCAGTTTTATCTGTGGACATTATTTTCTTTTTTAAGTTCAAGAACATATTTTGATCTTCGCTGTGCATTTGGACAGACAATATTAAATTTTCAATTTCATTGACGCATATATATATATATATATATATATATATATATATATATATATATATATATATATATATATATATATATATATTTATACATACATATACACGCACACACACCCACACATACACACATAAATGAGAAAACAGACAATGCATTGATTGGCACTCATAGAAAGAAGCAGACAAATAGAAGGGCACATCAGACAACATAACATTGAAATTTATAGTTACCATGCCGGGAATCAAACCTGTAACCTCCACATGGCTTATGCCCCTCGCCATGGAAACAAGTTTACTAAGAACATCACCAACTTTGAAAATGTTTCTTCATTAGCCTTGTTTATCATACAGCTTGAAATTTACAACTATGAAATACTGACAGAACTCACCTCAAACCCAAAAAAAATGGCTCCATAGGTTACAGAACGTTAAATTAACCAAGCATAGGTCAAAAAACTAACAAAAGAATAATTACAAACATAGCATATCGTAATGCTGTGTCTCAAAGAATACAACAAAGATATGAGAGAGAGATTTGATTGGTCGGTTCCATAGTGATTACACCTGGCTGATGTAGCGTTTCATGTGCCTTCATGATAACTTCTTAACAGGATATCTGTGATCCACCTTGTTGATCTGCCATCAAGTTTCAGAATCTTCAATCTCAGGATTGTACGGTAAACATATCCTTAGCAGCCAGAAGGGCAAACCGATATGGAACAGTATAAACTTAATGCAAGTCTACAATGTTAGGGTCCCGATGGCAAGTTTTTACTTTTTAGACTTTATAAATATATATATTATGATTATTATTATCATCATCATCATTTTTATCATCATCATTAATATTATATTCGGATCATTTTGACTACTCACTATCTCTAGTCGATTGAGTGTAGTTGTACCAGTGTCTGTTTCGTTTCTGTAAGCTGACGAAGTATTCTAGCATAATTGTTCAAGCTATCTTCGGTAATAAATTTTTAAAAAGGAATCTAGAGCACGTTCGACAAGCTATCCCCTAGGTGGAACTATTAGTTTTATTGTGCGATGTATTTATTTGTGCCATATTCTCAGCTAAAAATTGCTCGCCACCAAATATCCCCGAGTGAGTGACGTTCAACCCCCAACAGGACCGCACAACGAACGATAAACTCCCAGTGACACAAAATGCCACTACTCGGATGAGAATCACTCGGGTACAAGTCCCGGAAACCCTGTTAAACCGTTTAGTTTCATTAGGGCCCACGACTACAGGCAGGGTGAGCTTTCAAATAACCACAGACACAAATTGCGCCCCATATTTGGTGCCATTAGAAGCCCTGGAAAAGACTCTTGCCCTGACCAGTCCCGCCAGACCACCTTCCCCACTGATTCGCCAGTGGTGGACCAATATGCCACCTGGGCATCGATGACTGTCATCTGCAACTGCGTTTTTGTAAAGGTGTTTGTAGACACATCATCAATGCAGCTTGTAGGTCTGGAAGGAAGAGCTTGATAACCGTCGTTGTTTCCCAAACCCAAACCGCTGATTTCAAGAGAGGAGAAGAAACACTAGATCATGATGGGACAGTAAGTACTGGAGCAGGTCAACCAGTTTAAAAACCGTTCAGTTGTAATAGGCCGAAAGAAAGCTATTCAGATCGATCTGGCTACTCAAAAAGCAGCTTCTGTGAGACTTTTCCAGGTCATAAAGCGAGGATTATTTAGGAAAAAAAGAGTTTTACAATAGGACGCAAATGGCTGTTTACCGCCTTACCTATGTGCCAGTTCTGATCTATGAGTGTCAGTCACGGGCAATGACAACAGCTCACAGAAGTCAGCTTCAAATCTCAGAAATGAGATATCTGAGAAAAGTGGTCTAAATGACAAGAAGGGACAAAGTTCGCAATCAGACAGTACAACAAGATGTTGAAACACAGGCCTAACAAACTCGCGTGGATCAGTCAAAGTTACAATGGTTTGGACAAATATGCAGAATGGCAGAAAATCGGCTAACATGGCAGGTTTGGGAGGCTAAGAACCAGCGATCTACCACTCCATGGCGACCAGGGTTCACTGGGAAGACAACCTTCGATAGTCCCTGACAGTGGACTAAACTAGAACAAAGCCAGAAAGAAAACTGCTGATAGAGAAGTCTGGCGATCTTTCTGGCAAACCTATACGCTTCAAGGTAGTAGAGGAGCAACTAAGTAAATAAAGATGTTTGTAATGCTTTACCTTTTTTTTTTTTTTAATTCTTACAATATACTTTAGTCTTACGGTGGTTTTGTAGATTCACACCCATGCTCTTTCCTTCAAAATACTAGGCAAATATTGACATCATTTTAATCATGTCAATTGTGACATGTCGTCTGTGCAAACATCGCGTCTCCGAGGTCGACCCGGGGTCAGGAATGTTCGAGACTGACTGCAAGGTCGTAACGAAGGCGTTCTGTTTTCATTACCAGCTTCAAAACATTAGTTTTTTCACCAATAGATGCGGGTTCATAGAAGAGGAGAGTGTTGTGGGGCATGGGGGGGAAGGGGGGGGGGGGGAGAGAGTTAAACACTTGTTTAGGGTGGATCACCTCTGGGTATAGTGAATCCTGTCTGATAAGAATATGACTTCTTTTTCCTTTATCTTGTTCCTCTACCCATGTGCGAAATTGGGAAAGGGGGAGGAGGGAAAAAAAGGGGGGGGGGGGTCTTCGTGGTGAAGTGGCAAGCCGTTTGCCTCGCGCTCTAAAGGTCGAGGGTTCGTTTCACGGCTTCGCTCTTAAGTACAGTAGTAAAATTTTTACGGAGATCTCTGGGGATAATTGTCGGAGCTACGAAGTTCGTGCTCTGTGCGACGCTCTTGGCAGGCGGCTAGCCGTTCTGCAGAGAAAGACTAGCCATATGGGATAAAACCCTTTTCGATAAAGTCGATCCTCCCGACTTCAACCTCTGCTTCTTCCCGTGCTGTAAACCTCGGCGGAAAGTTAGTTCTGGTTGTTCATAGTGTTTTGCGTGCACATCTGTTTTAAAGATCTGGTTTATTTGTATCAGACTGTTGGTTCCTTGCCTCTCAGGCAGATGCACTACGACTTCAAAGGAATCTCCTACTTAGTCGACTCTTACGACATGCTTTTGTGTAGGCAGTGGTTCTATTCTTGTTTTCCCTATAATAGTGCTCCAGAACCCAGACGGAGAGATGCTCTAGGTAAAACGGATGTGCACGCAAAACTTAAGTTCTAGAACAAGACCAAATTCTAGAAGTTGAGGAACAATCAGAACTTTCCGCTTAATATGACGCCATGAAGATTCAGTCTTTTCCACTGTGTGACTCTCGTACTATTGTTAAAACCAGGAGAATGGAGGATTTTTCTTTCCCTATCCCCTTCGGAACGCGAACCGTATTACTTGAGGATAGCGAAATTGTTAACCGCATTCATCTACCTTTAAGCCATGGAGAATGGCAGTGAAGACAGTTTCAAATAAGTCCGCTTCGTTCGGTTATATTGCCCAGAACTGATTCGTTCATAAATGTTTAAATACAGCTGCTTATTTTTATTTTGTATATTAGACGGCAGTTGAATACCTGTAAACAGGTGCCATATCGTGCATTCATTGTTTATTTTTCAGGGCCATATTAGGATACTGGCAAGACATTGGTATGAAGGGCAATTTACACTAGAAAATATAAAGTAGTAAAGATGTGTGAGCGTTGTAATTAATTCGGTCAATATTGATAACATGGTCTAATATAATTAATATGAGATTGCATGTCCCAGGTTTTTCAAATATTTATTCATTTACCCAGTGTGATTTCTTTTTTCTCCCCATCTGTACAAAGAACTGATTCGCTGTCAGAATTTACCATGCGAAAGTAAGTTTTCTTCTTCAAACAAGAATGTCTTTTCCAAAACGTACAAAGGTGTTTTCACATGCATATTTGAATTGAGAAACTCAATACGTCTCTTTGGCGAGACGATCGTGGTGAAACACAATAGAATAATCGCCCGTTTCACCACCCACACGGTCAGTTACATGTTATAGATTTGAACTGGCGTTTCCAGATGATTCTGTTACAATCACATTCTCTGTCACACTTTCAAGAGCTGCCCCAACAGATCCACTTTTATGAAAGCTATTATACTCGCATTCTCACGGGGCACGACTGAGCTTCTCTAAAAAATGTGAGAGAATGTCCGTCCCAGGGTTTGGACAATACGTGAAACGTGAAAAGCTGGAACGGCGTAAAAGATGAATTTAATTGGAGAAACATGATTGGTACTTCTTTTGAATCTCCAGAAGAAAAGATGTACTGATCTCTCTAAGAAATAACATTTTAAATAGAAAGAGGGTCCTCTATTTGCTAAACTATTCTAGAATATTCGGTGTTATGATATTAGGTGAATTTTAGTTAAAGGTGACTAGATTACACTCATGCCGGCGTGTTTATGAGGTCTTTGTAGCAGTGGTCTCCAATTCTTTTTAGGTCGCGCCTCCCTTGAGTTTATTGCAAGATCGCCCGACTCCATTGAGTATGTGGATTCCCCCCCCCCCCCCCCCCCCGTATAACCAAATGTTATTAAAAAGAGGAAATTATATTCCGCAACAAGCGAAACGGAAGCGTTTTAGTCAGAATGTGTCCCTAATCTATAATTAAATGCTTGTGTTATAATAATAATTAGATTGTTAACGTTAAACGCGTTTGTTATCATAATAATTATATCGTTAACGTTAAATGCCTGTGTTATCATAATAATTAGATTGTTAAAGTTAAATGCCTGTGTTATCATAATAATTATATCGTTAACGTTAAATGCCTGTGTTATCATAATAATTAGATTGTTAACGTTAAATGAGCGTGTAATCATAATAATTAGATTGTTAACGTTAAATGCGCTTATTGTGTTATCATAATAATTAGATTGTTAACGGTAGATGTACAAACTGGTCATAAAACAAGAATGTCCTTGTCGTTGAGTGTTTTTTTTTTTAATATTTTATATAAAAAATAGTTCATCTATATAAACTAAAACAAGTTGTATGATTACCGATTTTTTAATCTACTTCATAGCACACAGGGCATTCCCATAGATGCTCCTTCCCCAGCCATGTGAAGTGTAGATGCTAACTGTTCCTGTAGCCCACTGATTATAAATACGTTGTGCTCTTGCTCTCATCCGCCCCTCTATTCCAGATCCACACTTAATTCCTCGTTCACACATTCTTGCACATGTTATTTCATCTAATCTCGTGTCTTCTATCAGCAACCGTTCATCTATGGCAGGGCTATTCAACTGGCGGCCCGCGGGCCAAATCTGGCCCGCCGAGGCCTGGCAGATTGCCCGCGAATCACTACCAGTTGTATTGAATTAATTATCTTTCTTTGCTGGAGCTCGGGCTTCTGGCCCTTGACCATCCCCTTTTTTCAAAACTTTGGTTCCTGAGTTAACTTAGTTGAATAGCCCTGATCTATGGTATGTATATGTATATAGAACGGACTATCACATGTAGAAATGTCCTCACTGTCAAAATTACTTGACGCCCTGATTGAAAAATACTTGACACCCCTCCTCCCCAGAAGAGCGCCCCCACCCTCCTTTCTAGTTTGGAGACCACTGCTTCAGAGGAGGAAAACAAATGAGATTTGAACTTTTGTACTTCACCCCTGAAGGTTGGCGACAGCAATCACTGCGTCTTTGCTAATGTTACATAGTGAAACCCCACTCTCTTTCACTGTGGGGCTCTCGCACCAATGTCCGTAAGCCACATGAACGGTTTAGGTAAGGAATAGTAGTAACATTATAATTCACCATACCTGTGTGATTTCAGGGGCCCCATTGTGGGGGAAGGGGTGGGGGGATACAAGAATATACCTACTGTCTCCCAAACAAGCATGTCGTAGGTGTCGACTAAGGAGGGTGCATCCTTCAAAGTCGGAGTACATCTGCCTTAGAGGCAACGAACCAAGAGTCTGCATACAAATAAGTCAGATCTGTGAAATGGATGTGCACGTAACACTCAGATTCTAAAACAAAACTGCAGTCCGGCGAAGTTTACAGCTGGTGAATGCGAAACAGAAGATGAAGACAGTGAACCAGGCATTTCGCCAGGATTCTCTTCGAACGGTTGCTGTGACTATCTCACTAAACACGGCGGTAATCACCAATCGCAAATAAGTCAAAGACGCCTTGAAATGAATCGGTCGAGGGTCTGAATTCCATTTAAAGACAAAAGAAACGGCAGCATTTGAAGAATAAGAAGAAGGAGGGGTGGGGATGAAGAGGCGGTGGAGAAGAAGACGAGGAGAATTGGGTAAAAGAAACATTAAGTATGGGAAGGGAAATTTGAAAGAGGGGGATGAATAGTTGAATGCGACCAGCAGAAGAGAAAGACGACGATATTTAGGATGTTGATGACATTGAGGAACAATGTGATCTGAACACACACACACCCAAAGCTTCAGGCTATTCAATCTACAGACCTCTCTTTTGTACGCTAGTTCACAGGGGTAGATGTACTCATCGTCAACGTCATCATGCTTATCATTACCATCATCCCCCCGTGTGGGTTCCGGGGCCCCATTGTGGGGAAAACAAGAATAGACCCACTGCCTCCCCAAAAGCATGTCGCAATAGTCGACTAATTGGGGAGCTTCCTTTGAAGTCGGAGTGCATCTGCCGGAGAGGCAAGTAACCAACAGTCTGTATTCAAGAGAATGAGATCTGTAAAACTGATGCACACGCAACACTCAGGTTCTGGAGCAAGACTGCAGTTCAGTAGTGGACGAGCAACCAGAACTTTCCGCCAGAGTGTACAGCTGGTGAACGCGAAGAAGAAGAAGAAGATTACCATCATCATCATGTTTATGCCAAGCGGCACTGGCGATTCTGCTTTTCTAAAATCACTCGCTTTCAGTGTGGTTAAAAATGCGACTGTTGATCCTCCTGTGATCTATCCTATTGCAAAAGCTTTCTCTTGAACCGCTCATGTTAGACCGTCCCCTACCCTCTCCTCGCTCCAGAGGTAAATTAAGCTTACTGCGCTGTGGCGAAGTGGTCTAGCCGTTTGCCTCACGCTCTGAAGGGCATGGGTTGGTCGTTTCAAGGCTGCGCTGTTCAGTTCACGAGTATAATTTTTCTGCAGATCACTGCGGGTCTTCACCGGAGCTACGAGGATCGTGCTTTGTGTGGGGCTCTGGGCAGGCATCTAGCACTTCTCCAGAGAGAGAGAGAGAGAGAGAGAGAGAGCCACATGCAACAAAAACGAGTGCAATGACGTCGATCCTCTCGACTTTAACCGTTTAACCTTTCTATGTGTTACAAGGTGACTGCTGAAAAGGGTTGTTTAGATCTAAAGGCGTATGTAACGCAGCCCAGCTGTTAACCACAACAGAAAGTGTCAATTGCCCCCTTGAGAAGAATGATAATTACCTTCACTTTTAACTATTTTAATAGTTGTACTGGTTTTCCGGTGACTATTACATTTTTTTCCCTTATACCTTTCCCATCAAATTCAGTACCTTTTAAAATTCAGATCAATAAATCCTATTTATCTTCATTAAATAACACTATAACAGACAGCTGAAGTTATCATTTGAAACAGCATGAATTCTCTTTGACTAGAAAAACCATTAAGAGTAGAGGTTCACTTTTCTTCCTCTGACACTTTTATGGTCAGTGCCTTTCTTTAAGAGGTTTTACCGAGTTAAGCAAACTAGATTGAGACCAGGTCGTAAGGTCAAACACTTGCATACATACATCGGAAGAGAAACAGAATCCAGCTACGTATCCGGAACAGATAACCATCGGCCGGGTTCCGCTCTGCTAGAAATACCCTATCTTAGGTTATGTTAATAGCGTTTTGAAAGGGGCTCTGAAACTACGGACATGTGGGAGTTGAAATATCAGTAAAGCAGAGAAAAACACGTGCAACAAATGTGAAAGAAACATGGTCATTAAGTGCGAAGATTTTAATTCTGTTTCCGCGCCATTTCATGGCAAATGCACGATTATTATTTATAGTTTAACGAGTCTTCAGTTACTAAAGGGGCGGTTCTTACTGTGAGATGTGCCGCCCCTTCTCCCTGGGGAAGTAAGGCTTTGAAATAGGGTGTGACCTTTGTCCCTTCTGTGTTTATTTTCATTTTTGTTCATTACATACTTTTTTTAAAAAAGCACACACACACACACACACACAAAAACCAGAAACAGTTATTTGATGACGCTATACTACACACAGAATAATAATAATATAATAAATATTAAAATAATAATAAATATAATAATGATAATAGTAATAACAATAATCAGAAGAAAAATAAATAAATACGCATAGTTACTAAAAGGAATATTAATGTGTTTACTATGCGTTTATTTGTTCCTTTCTTTCCTTTTTTTTTCTATTTTTTTTTAAACAGTAAAGCGCCATTGGATAACTATGCGGGTTATTGAGGGCTGGGAGACGTTATAATTATCGCATTTTACTATATTCTTCACACGATAGGGTAAACGAAGTCTATCATTCCTTGGCTGTGTGGTTTCACTGGTGAGTCAATGCTGCTGCTGTCCCATTATGTTTTAAAGCTCCCCTTCCAGTGATGTCGGGAGCCCTAATATAACCTAACGGTTGAACAAGATTTTTGCGACTTACGCCTGGGTGATTTCATCAGAATGGTGGCACTTTGCGTCACCGGGTGTTTATCGCTCCTTGTGCGGTCCTGGTGGGGTTGAACTTTATTCACCATTCTACTAGTCAGTTTTACATTTGTTAGTTTGCCATTGCTATCTGGGCGCTCTATGGACCATAGCTCTGCTTTCTTCTTCTTTGTGTTCACCTCTGTAAACCCAGGTGGAAAGTTCTGGTTGATCGTCTACTTCTGAACTTTAGTCGTGTTTCATAAACTAGGTTTCAAGAGCATTTTCGTTTTACAGATCGGTCTCATTTGTATGCAGACTGTTTGTTCCTCGATTCTAAGACAGATACACTCAGACTTCTGAAGAAAAAGCCCCAATTAGTGGGCTTTTAGCACATGCTTGTTAGTGGGAGGGGCGGTGGGAGGGGGGCTTACAGTGGTGCCCTGGAACTCACACAGGCAGACAGAATTGTCGAATTCACTAGTCAAAGCGCTGCAGATACCATTGTCGAATTCACTAGTCAAAGCGCTGCAGATACCATTGTCGAATTCACTAGTCAAAGCGCTGCAGATACCATTGTCGAATTCACTAGTCAAAGCGCTGCAGATACCATTGTCGAATTCACTAGTCAAAGCGCTGCAGATACCATTGTCGAATTCACTAGTCAAAGCGCTGCAGATACCATCGTCGAATTCACTAGCAAAGCGCTGCAGATACCATGGCCGAATTCAGCAGTCAAAGCATGGCAGATACCATTGTCGAAATTTCCTGTCAATGTGCTGCAGATACTATTGTCGAAATCAGCAGTCAAGGCACTGCAGATACCATTGTCGAAATCACCTGTCAAAGCATGGCAGATACCATTGTCGAAATTACCTGTCAATTTACTGCAGATAACATTGTCGAAATTTACCTGTCAAAGCACTGCAGATACCATTGTCGAAATCACCTGTCAAAGCACTGCAGATACCATTGTCGAAATCACCTGTCAAAGCACTGCAGATACTATTGTCGAAATTACATGTCAATGTACTGCAGATACCATTGTCGAAATTACCTGTCAAAGCACTGCAGATACCATTGTCGAAATTACCTGTCAAAGCACTGCAGATACCATTGTCGAAATTACCTGTCAATGTAGTGCAGATACCATTGTCGAAATTACCTGTCAAAGCACTGCAGATACCACTGTCGAAATTTACCTGTCAATGTTCTGAAGATACCATTGTCGAAATCAGCAGTCAAGAAACTGCAGATACTGTTGTCGAAATCACCTGTCAAAGCACTGCAGATACCACTGTCGAAATTACCTGTCAAAGCACTGCAGATACCACTGTCGAAACTTACCTGTCAAAGCACTGCAGATACCATTGCAGAAATCAGCAGTCAAGGCACCTGTAGAGTTGGTTATCGGATGATAATATCAACATATTGCACCCTTATCGGTTAGTAAAACCAGCATCATTTATCATGCTTTGCTGTGGTTTACAGCAAGGATGAGATATCTACGCCATTCGGTCCACAATATCTGGTTTCTGTAGATCCCTGAAAATATATGTATGTCTACCCCCCCCCCCCCCCCCCCCCCCCCCCCTTACCCAAGCCCCCTCTTAGCAGATGCAGTTTGTTTATTGGTCTGTCACATAAAATTGGCGAGACCGCACACGGGAGACCTAGCCCTGTGAATCCTGAATATTTTATATAAAACATTTCTAAACATGGCTGTGATAACGTTGTACAATCTTTCAAGACCTTATAGATGTAGATTTACAGAAGAATGCTGGAAATTATTTAGTTAGTTAGACTTTTCTCCTAAACCTAGTGCGACGCATAGGACAGTGGTCATAGCTTTCTATGTCTGGCCGTTCGTTGCCACCTGTTTTAGGACTCGGCTGTTTGTTTGGCCCATGGTTGAATCTTCCCTGATGATGGTTCTACGTAGGTTCTAGAGTTACCGTTGCTTTCCAAATCTCACATCCATAAGTTAGTACTGGAATCACACAAGTGTTGAAGATCTAAAGTTGTGTCTGTTTGCTGACATTATTTAGGCAGCTGACAATTCAGATGCTTTGAAAGAAGCTAAAAACAGAAAACAGCTAATCATAAACACAACAAAGTGACAGCCATAAGCTTCGCCTCAGTATAACAGAAGGCCTGGAAGGAAGGAAACACAAGCTGATCCGTGGGGACATCTTCATAGGCTTCCGCGGGCCAGATTTGACCTACGGGCCGCCAGTTAAATAGCCCGGCACTAGGTGCAGGAATTTGTAGTTGTTTGCGCTCACCGGCTGTAAAACCCGGCAACAACAACAACAAAAACTGGTTGTTCGTCCATTTCTTGACTTCGGCTTCGTTCGAGGACTTTGCATCAGTTTTACAGATCTTGGCTTATTTGTATGCAGACTGCTAGTTCATCGCCACTCATGCAGATTAACTCTGAATTTAAAGGAAGCTAATAGCCTCTTACAACATACTTGCTAGGGAAGCAGTACGTCCATTTTTGATCCTTCTATAATGACACCCTAGACGCTAAAGAGGGATGTGAAGGGAGTGTCTGTTATACCCCTACCATTACATCCTCCCGCCAAGGTAAACTTCCCTGACAAGACAAACTGCTAGACTTGTATTTCACCACAGTATAGCAGCTACACCCCTTGCAGTATTCCAGAGCTTTGTTAGCATTGTCAGCTCCCTCTACCCAGCAGGATTCCATTACTTACCGGTTCACTGAACGCAATCCTATATCTTTGCGCTAGCTTGAATGTCCAACAGACAGAATCCACTGACCCTCCCAGGGGTTTCTCAATTTTAACTTAGTGGCCAACATTGTTTGCTGTCAATGTACACTAGGGACGTCCTAAAGCAGCGGATCTCAACCTGTGGGTCGCGACTTTTTTTTGGGGGTTGAACGGCCCTTTCACAGGGGTCGTCAAGGACCTTCATAAAAAAGCACATTAATTGAAGCTATAAAGTAGCAAAGACAATTATTGTAATAAATGGGTGTCGCCACAATAAGATAAACTGTATTAAAGGGTCGCGGCGTTAGGAAAGCTGAAAGCCAATGTCCCAAGGCCTTCAGAGTGGTAATTGCAATAGAAATAAAGCACAGTGCTTTTTTTCCAAGTCCCAAACAACGCATGGCGTGTTACTGACTATTCATCACATGTCTGAAAGATGACACCAAGTCTCTTCTTATAATTAAGTTTTGGTCAGTGTATACTGAATAAATCTGGCATTCAGGGGCTCCATGGGTTTGTTTTTCATTTCTACAACGCAGCAAGCCGTTAAAACCATTTGTTGTTGTTGCAATATTTAATTTAAAAACAAAATAATGTTGTTCAAAACTTTATTTGGCAGAAATGATTACCTGGTACTATTTTATCATCATCATGTCTGATGTTGTACTTTGTCATGAAACATCTCATATTAAACCAACAAATAATCATCGTTTCACTATTTGACTAATGTTACATCAGTTTATGTCATGTTATCACAGTCGAAGTTACCACACACTGGGCAGTAACATGGGTGCTTAATCATTCCAAGCATCTACCGATTATCTCCATGAGGAGCTAGCTGGTTAAAATGCCTCAAATCTCGGCCTTGAAAGAGACATAGACGTGCTTCGTCATGCTTTGCTAGCATGTTACGGGTCTTAATTGTGTCATAGATATGTCATTATCCACTAGCCTAGACCGTAAAATGTTGACGATAGCTCTGCCCTAGGCAGTCCTATGGATGCTCAATCATTCCAAGCATCTACCGATTATCTCCATAAGGACGATAGCTCTGCCTATGCTTTTTTTCAAGTGACTATCTCCATTCTTTGGTCATGTGATGAGAAAGAGCAGACCGCAGAATATCAGGACAGTAGGAAAGTTAAAAAGGAAGAGGCGCAAAGGGAGACCGAGAGAGAAGATGCTGGACAGTTTGATAATCACGGCATGGAAGTTCATTTGTGTCTTAGCTGACTGA
>CAJHNH020003634.1:0-7500 GCA_905116865.2 Candidula unifasciata | reverse complement strand
TCTTTTTTCTTTTTTTTCTTCTTTCTTCTTCTTTTCTTCTTCTTCTTCTTCTTTTTCTTCTTTTTTCTGTTCAAATTCTCTCTTCTTTTTTTTTTTTTTCCCCTTCTTTTTTCTTCTTCTTCTCTTTTTCTTCTTCTTTTTCTTTTCTTTTCTTCTTCTTCTTCTTCTTCTTCTTCTTTCTTCTTTTCTTCTTTTCTTCTTTTCTTCTTCTTTCTTCTTCTTTTCTTTTTTCTTCTTTCCTTCTTCTTGTTATCTATTTTTTCTTTTCTTTTCTTCTTCTTCTTCTTCTTCTTTTTTTTTCTTTTTCTTTTCTTCTTCTTTTCTTCTTCTTCTTTCTTCTTCTTCTTTTTCTCTTCTTCTTCTTTTTGCTTCTTTCTCTCTTCTTTTCTTTTCTTTCTTCCCTCTTCTTTTCTTTTTCTTCTTTTCTTCTTTTTTTTTTCTTTTTTTCTTCTTCTTTTTCTCTTCTTCTTCTTCTTTTTTTCCCTCTTCTTTTTTTTTCTTCTTCTTCTTTTTTCTTCTTCTTCTTTTTTTTCTCTTTTTTTCCCTTCTTTTTTTTTTTTCTTTTTCCCTTTTTCTTCTTCTTTTCTTCTTTTTCTTCTTCTTCTTTTTTCTTACTCTACTACTATAACCACACATACTGTAAATTATATCAGTAATATGTTCTGTGTGTGCTAGCAGCTTAGTGATTGTCAGCAGTTTTATATTCAGGCTTCTGAATCAGGTTTTAATCTCTGCCCTATCTCTACTCCAGATTTGTTTTTGTTTTTACTAACATCCGTTTCCGTTTTTTATTCACTGACTCACCTACACACATGAAGAGACTAGAATATCGGCCCCGCCCCATGACATGCTCAGTCTAACACACTGTTGTCTTAATGCGTGCTGATTAGATCTATCTATCTATCTATCTATCTATCTATCTATCTATCTATCTATCTATCTATCTATCTATCTATCTATCTATCTATCTATCTATCTATCTATCTATCTATCTATCTATCTATCTATCTATCTATCTATCTATCTATCTATCTATCTATCTATCTATCTATCTATCTATCTATCTATCTATCTATCTATCTATCTATCTATCTATCTATCTATTTGTTCGTTCGTTCGTTCGTTCTGTCTGTCTGTCTGTCTGTCTGTCTGTCTGTCTGTCTGTCTGTCTGTCTGTCTGTCTGTCTGTCTGTCTGTCTGTCTGTCTGTCTGTCTGTCTGTCTGTCTGTCTGTCTGTCTGTCCGTCTGTCCGTCTGTCCGACTGCCTGTCTGTCTGTCTGTCTGTCTGTCTGTCTGTCTGTCTGTCTGTCTGTCTGTCTGTCTGTCTGTCTGTCTGTCTGTCTGTCTGTCTGTCTGTCTGTCTGTCTAATCTATGTGTCTTTCTGTCTGTTTATATTTAAATAAATCTGTCCGTCTGTCGTTCTATATGTGTTTCTGTCTGTATGTATCTGTCTGTCTGCTTTCTCTTTCGGTCTGCCAGTCTGTCTTTCTGTCTGTCTGTTTGTCTGTCTGTCTCCTCTCTACACATACAAACGAAATCATACTCCCACAAATATACCACCCAAATAGACAAAAGCATGCACAGGACTACACAACACAAATCCGAAAGCTCACGTGTAATCTGTGTGTCACATGCAGTGTACGCTCTCTAGAACAAGGACATGTGATGTCGAGACAGACAAACTCGTATCTATTCTAAGTCAGACCTATTTTTGTACCCAGAATTATCCAAAGCTGACTGCAAGACAGAGTGTGACAAATGTGGACTGAACAAGGACACGCCCCCCCCCCCCTCTTTGTTTTTCCCGTTCCACAATCCCAAATGGACTGTCATGTAAAGGATTTATCGGTAAGCAGTCTGCCGCCACGACTTTTGGCAGAAAATGTGAAGGGAAAAGATGTTGCGGCAGTGCTGGCATTCTTAGTCTTTGTAATCAGGGCTACCAATGCTGGGTTTTCTCCCCAGATCTGGGTTTTTTTATATGACGCCTTGGGGAAATCTATATATCCTTATATAAAATGTTTTGTTTCGTACCTATAAATTTTGAATATTTTAACAATCAGGGGTTTGTGTGTGTGTGTGTGTGTGTGTGTCTATGAATTACATGGGTTTTTGTTCAGCTTAGCTGGCTAAAAAAAAAAAATCACTGTTTGTAATGTGCGCATTTTGTACTGATGTTAGAGAAAGGATAACGGGTGAAAGCAGGCGAACATGACGAAGCGTTGACGAGCCTAGACGAATGATAATAATAATAATAATAAAATTGATAAAGGAAACCACAGCAATGTCAGCAGCAGCTACTGCTACCAGAGTACTACTGAGGCATGTGCAACATGTGCAGCTGCACAGCACGGCACTATTTTTGGGCGGCAACATGTTACTTGTAATGATAAAGTGTTCCTACTTTCGCTTTCATCATTGCGAACCTCGGTTTAGATAAGGGTTATGCATTGAAATCCGATATTAGCGATGCTAAAGAGAGAAGGAGGCTAAATATTAACGACGTCACATAGGAGCCATACATAATAAATACGACTCTGGTTTACCACCACTATTACTTTTAATAATACTACTGCAACGACTTACTACTACTACTACTACTACTACTACTACTACTACTACTACTACTACTACTACTACTACTACTACTACTACTACTACTACTACTACTACTACTATTACTACTATTACTACTAATAATACTACCACCACCACCACCACCACTACTACTACTATTACTACTTCTACTATCACCATTACCACCACCACCACGACTACTACTACTATCACCATTACCACCACCAGTGACTCTGATGCTCTACTGCACGGCTATTCAACTAAACTTCCATAGGAGCTAATATGTTGAAAATGGTGATCGTCCAACGTAAGAAGATCGTTAATTCAATACATATTATGCTGCAATGATCCGCGGGCCTTTTGCTAGGCATCTAAGGGCCAAATCAGGCCCGCCGACCGGTAGTTGAATAGCCTGGCTGTACAGCATCTACGTTTGTTTAAATCACATTGTGGGTTTCACACTTTTCTTGTAGGACTGCCGTCCAGGGCTTTTTCTCATCATTGTCAGAAACTCCCCCCTCCACCAAGCCTTGACCCCCCCCCTCACTAACTTTTTCTCCCTCTTTCTGCTCTCAGATGCAAGACGGCATGTCCACTTACTGTACATAATATCTTCCTTAATAAATCTTCCCTGACATCAGTGTTATGACACAACTGGAAATAACATGCAATAATATGGCAGAACCTGTTTGTACCGAATGTCAGTGGCGTGTTAATATACAACATGGTTTATTGCAGTGTCATAAATAGAAATCTCCCTGTGTGGGTTCCAGGGCCCTGTCATATGGAAAACAAGAATATACCCACTGCCTGCCCAAAAGCCAGTTGTAAGAGTCAACAAATTGGGAGCTTACTTCGAAGTCGGAGTGCATCTGCCTGAGAGGCAACGAACCAGCAGTATGCATACAAATTAGTCACATCTGTAAAACAGATGCACGAGCAATACTCAGATTCTGGAACAGGACTGCAGTCCAGAAGAGGATGAACAACCAGAACTTTCCGCCAGAGTTTACAGCTGGTGAACGCGAAGAAGAAAGAAGATGATAAATAGAAATCATAAAGATTTTCAGAAACAGAATATCTAAACAAGTTGTCTACAACTTTGCAGAGAGAGAGAGAGAGAGAGAGAGAGAGAGAGAGAGAGAGAGAGAGAGAGAGAGAGAGAGAGAGAGAGAGAGAGAGGGAGAGAGAGAGAGAGAGAGAGAACGAACGAACGAACTTTATTTTCAAAGGGTTACAAATTAGGCACGCAGGCCTGTCTTACATTCGGCCCTTCCAAACTCTCATCTTTCATACAGCAGTTGTATTTCATCAATAAAGCATGTAATGTTCATGTAATAATATGCATGCTATTAATATCAAGTCAAAAATAAAAGCATTAGTGGTAAAATATGTGCGCACGCTCGCGCGCAAACACACACACCCACATACACACGCAAACCCATTCACTCACACATATACACATATAGGCACCCAACACACACACACACATATACATACATACGAACATGCACACACACACACACACACACACACGCATACATACATACATACATACATACATACATACATACATACATACATACATACATACATACATACATACATACATACATACATACATACATACATACATACATACATACATACATACATACATACATACATACATACATACATACATACATACATACATACATACATACATACATACATACATACATACATACATACATACATACATACAGACATACATACATACATACATACATACATACATACATACATACATACATACATACATACAGACATACATACATACATACATACATACATACATACATACATACATACATACATACATACATACATACATACACATACATACATACATACATACATACATACATACATACATACATACATACATACATACATACATACATACATACATACATACATACATACATTCATATTAACATACATACATACATACATACATACATACATACATACATACATACATACATACATACATACATACATACATACATACATACATACATACATACATACATACATACATACATACATACATACATACATACATACATACATACATACATACATACATACATACATACATACATACATACATACATACATACATACATACATACATACATACATACATACATACATACATGCATACATACATACATACATACATACATACATACATACATACATACATACATACATACATACATACATACATACATACATACATACACCCACACAGACATGCGCTCTAAAACACACATACAACCCAGACACATATAGACACTGTGACGTGACGGGTGGTTTAAATGTTTATGTTGTTGAGTAGGGATGTTCCTCTCAACACATTCCCTCCACCAGATTAACGGAACTAAAATCTGAGCTATGTTGCTCTCAGACAAAGTCCTGGATACCCAAGAAAACAACCATATTGGCTCGTTAAGTACTTTAACATTAGCTGCACTTGGTACCCACAAGAGAAGGCAAGGAATTTTAGATGTCTATCATACCTAATGAATTATTAGACAGGGCAAGTGATTCCTCCGTCATCTACCTTCTCCCGGTGTTATGAATAATTAAAGAATTATTATATTATTAATTGAGCCCCCACCAAATGTTATTCTATCCTAACAGTTTAATTAAACAGGTAAGACTGAATACACTTGGAATTTAACAAACGATGTAGTTTAAAACTTGACATACAGCTTTATTTACTACAATGAAATTCCCAGTTTGTTGATTTACACAAACAGTGACTGGTTAATGAAAGTGATACGCTTCAGCGAGACAAACAGCTCGGGGTTTAGAGTGGTATGATAATGATGATAAAAGGTTAACATAAAGGGGTTAACTCAACTTATAAGCCTCTGACAGCCGTGAGGAACTGTCAAGCTTGTCCAACTCTTCCTTGCCTGTTGTCTGCCTGTTTCAGCTTATTCTCCACTTCCTCCCCACCTCGTTCTCCACATCGTTCTCCACCTCGTTCTCCACCTCGTTCCCAGCTGGCCGAGTCTAACACAATGTAGGCTACTTCATGGACTGATCGTCACATGGGCGCTGTAATCATGGAAACAAAACACATACGTGTAGTATCTTGACTTACACTAAGAATACATGTATCAATTAATACAACATATAATAATAAGATATAGCACCATCACTCCTCCTCATATTCCACATCCTCTCCAGTCTAGTCTGAAGGTCTTTTTGTCTTACATGGGCGTCACATATCCTGCCTTCCCTCAAATGCTATGTCATGATAGTTGACTTTCTAAGTCTGTTGTCCGTCATCACTCAGACTTCCAACTGGCTGACATTGATCTGACCTAAAGATGTGTGCGCAGGTTCTGAGCTGAACACGCAAACAATTTATATGTGCACGCTGTCCTGAAATATTATCTTTCAGTGACCGTGAATTCTATACACCCATCATCCTTCCCCTGGGGTTATAAATCCCCTGTTCAGGTGAACACATTAAGTGAGCACATGGTGGGCACACAAAACGTAGCAGCATCCCTGCACATATGGGCATGATTTCCCACAGTCCAAACTCATATTTTGGCTGATCATGGAAACAATATAATTACATTTCATTATAGCAAATGTCCTTGTTCACATCTTATTTTATACACATGAAAACATACACTGAAAAACATGTGACACAAACATACAGGAAATAGGAATAGTTTAGCAGTTCCCTAACTTGAGATACTGAATACTCACACAGAACTATTTCAAGCAGAATGACGGGAATTCCACAGGCTCGAAGTATAAGTATCAATCTATTGTCCAAATTAAACTCCTCCCTTTCCTTAGTTTTTACCCAACCCTCAAGATGATGGCTTAAGCTCCGCCTCTGAAGTACCTATCAAATCAAATTGGCTAACCAGTGACCTGTCACTCACAGTGAACGGCCTACAGTACGACCTTGACCAAGATAAAACATTCCTAATTGCCAAACACCTGTTCTCCCCAGAATTACACTGACGTGTTAAACTTTAAACTTCTCGTCGCCTCTATGTCTACAGTCCGCTCAATTCGTGTTCAAAAGGGCCCCGCTCAGTCTCTACAGTCTGGTCAGGAGATAACATTCTGACACTAGCGTGAGAATCCAACCTCACATCCCTAGTCTGAACCAGCGGGCTGTATTACGTAGTGTTAGGTAATTTTAAACAAAGCGCAGTGGCTTTGTCTGGACTAGGGACTGGAAACATTTAAATCAATACGGTTTAAAGTAACATTTGGTTGAAGGGCATAGTCTCTTGTCTCTCAATAACCAGAAGAACTTATTACAAGTACTAACTTCTGGAATCACTGAGATCGTCTCGTGACAGACACACACAGCTATACACACACACACACATACATACACACACGTGCCGCACAAAAAGACCTATACAAACACACACGTCTGAGAGAGAGAGAGAGAGAGAGAGAGAGAGAGAGAGAGAGAGAGAGAGAGACAGACAGACAGACAGACAGAGACAGACAGAGACAGACAGACAGACAGACAGACAGACAGAGAAAGAGGGGGAGGGGAGGGGTTGTAGCGTGAAGAAATTTCAAAGGTGACGGGAAACAATTTTGAAATGAAGTGCATGTGTACTTGCAACTTATATACTTCCTAATCTCCCTTCCAGAATGAAATTTTGTAATTGAAGCTTCACCCTGGCTTTTGTCGGGAGCCTCAATATAGGCAGGTCATAAATATGGCCAAATGTCTGAAAGCGGTTTCTGGGACCTCTCCACGGCGATCCTCATCCGCATGGTGGCACGTTGTGTAATCGGGTGTTTATCGCTTGTGTGATGTCCTGGTGGAGTATAAAGTCAGTCAGTCAGTACTTGCAACAATCGTGCATTTT
>CAJHNH020003633.1:0-62273 GCA_905116865.2 Candidula unifasciata | reverse complement strand
GCTTTAATAAATCTTCTACTTGTCTCAACTCCTGGAATGCCTCACAGCTTTAACAAATCTTCTTCTTGTCTCAACTCCTGGAATGCCTCACAGCTTTAACAAGTCTTCTTCTTGTCTCAACTCCTGGAATGCCTCACAGCTTTAACAAGTCTTCTTCTTGTCTCAACTCCTGGAATGCCTCACAGCTTTAACAAGTCTTCTTCTTGTCTCAACTCCTGGAATGCCTCACAGCTTGAACAAATCTTCTACTTGTCTCAACTCCTGGAATGCCTCACAGCTTGAACAAATCTTCTACTTGTCTCAACTCCTGGAATGCCTCACAGCTTGAACAAATCTTCTACTTGTCTCAACTCCTGGAATGCCTCACAGCTTTAACAAGTCTTCTTCTTGTCTCAACTCCTGGAATGCCTCACAGCTTTAACAAGTCTTCTTCTTGTCTCAACTCCTGGAATGCCTCACAGCTTGAACAAATCTTCTACTTGTCTCAACTCCTGGAATGCCTCACAGCTTGAACAAATCTTCTACTTGTCTCAACTCCTGGAATGCCTCACAGCTTGAACAAATCTTTTACTTGTCTCTACTCCTGGAATGCCTCACAGCTTGAACAAATCTTCTACTTGTCTCTACTCCTGGAATGCCTCACAGCTTTAACAAGTCTCATGTTTAAATCTGCAAACGGGCTCTTTTACCTCTTTTTATAAAGACAGACAGAGAGAGAGAGAGAGAGAGAGAGAGAGAGAGAGAGAGAGAGAGAGAGAGAGAGAAGTGGACGCTTTTTGTTTTTTTGTACTATCACATTGTTTGCCCTCCAAACGGATATATATCACGTAGCTTCATTAGAATTTGCTAATCCTGATGTTGCTTGTTCATTTCTAGTTCTTGTGTTGCAGTTTATGGTTTGCAATGTCGCGGTTCATGGTTAGCAAGCTGCCATAAGCTTGACTCTTCTCCTTCTTCAATCACCTACCTTATATTCTAATGTACTGAATTATTCCCAATCAGGTATAAAGAGATTATGCTCCGAGTTTTCAGATTTGAATGTCGACCTCGTACTCACATTAAAAGGCTCCATTGCCAGACACTATTAGAACTTGAGAGGCCACAAGCACGCCAATGGATCAACACAAATTGCCATCCGATATCCTGAGGCCACCCTGACCTGATTAAGCCCGGTTCTACTCAGCAAAGCGACTCGTACGAGACGATTAATCAGTTTGGTGAGCTGCACTTCAAAGGCATGGATGTCTGCCATTGAAAAGTGCACATATGCAGTTTTGTCTGCCTGAAATTAGACATGACACCCTTGACCCCAAGACCAGAAGAGGAGACAGAGAAATGGGTTATGATGTAATCGAGTAGGTTTGAATAAATCAATACTGTGATTCGCGGTTACGGTGTCCAGACACTCAGCGAAGGATTCGAATCTGCATCAAAGCATAGTGTCATAGCTGAACTGAGATCAGGTCTATTCGGCGAATGTTTTACTTTCATCAGCATACTTCTACTTCTATGATAAGTATCACCACAACAGCAACAGCAGCGCCAACTACTACCACCACTACAACTGATATTGCACCTCATACTACTACTGCTGCTACCACTACATGAGGCCAGAACTTGAAATTGCAGGCAAATTGGGGCACCCTTTCCCCCCTCCCCCTCCTCCCAACCATAATCTGTTTCTTCTACTAACGCTGCTACGTCTTCTACCGCTGCTGCTACTACCACTCCTACTGCTTCTAACACCACTACTACTATTAACACTACTGCTGTCATATTACTGCTACTGTTTGTAGTACAACTACTATTATTACTCCTACTACCGATGCTGATACTACTACAACTTGTATTACTATTTACATTACTACTGACGATGACATAAACTCTAGCTGACTACCACCATAACCACCACCACCACCACAACTACTACTCTTATTACTACGACAACTACTACTACGACAACAACTACTACTACAATTACTCTTGCTATATATAACACTGCTACTACTGCTACCGTGACTTCAGGTGATGCTGCTGCAACTACTATTATTGCTGCTGCTGTTGCACCTACTACTGCAACAACTACTACTACTACCACTGCTTCAAACACAAGTATTAGTTGTCAAAATAGCTTAATAATTTACTTGTCTTAACCGAGCCACATACCTTCATGTTTCAGATTAAATACACATCATGGCGGCCAAGATGTTCTACCTCTGCCTACTGCTGTGTTTGCTCGCTAGCTCAGACGTCACTGGTCTTTTCTACGGCGGGTATGGCTTCAAAGGTCTGGGGCCTTATGGTGGCTTGGGCTTCGGGTACCCTCTCTCCTACTATGGCTACGGTGGCCTGCTTGGGAGCTACGGCTATGGCTATGGACCTCATATCGGCTTCTATGGAAAGTATTACTACTAAATATCCCGATGCAGACCGACAGAGAAGATGCTGGGCAGTTTGACATCATGTTTAAGATGGCCAACTGTGTCGGAATTGATTTAAAGTAAACGAAACAGAAGGTTGTCGATGGATAAGACTGCCAACACCACACGAAATGAACTTTGAGACTGCCAACACCACACCAAATGAACTTTGAGACTGCCAACACCACACCAAATGAACTTTGAGAAAGAGAACAACAGGTTCAGATACTCCTATTACAGGATGGAAGAAATATAACATACAAAGTACAGAAAGTACATTTTAACACATATTAGGACAGCCATATATGCGGTGTGAAATAATTACAGATACTTACTTTTTAAGTTATCCTTAGATTTTGTCTGATATAGTTACTTTGACTGATTCGCTAATAAATTCTTTCCTTTGTTTACATTCAACAGTCCTGACATATTTTTTTTTTTTAACCTTTAACTGCCTTACTTTTGATTATCTGATACTATATTTACATTTGTTTACCTTCACTATTCTTACATTTATTCACCCTTACTTACTTACCTTTGTTTATCTTTACTGTCCTTACTTTTATTTACCTGATACTAGCCTTACTTTTGTTACCTTTACTGACCTTACCTTTGTTTACCTTTACTATCATTACTTTTTTACCTGATATATCTTTACTTTTGTTTAACTGTTACTGACACTGCAACTACCACTTTTACTGCTACAACTGTTGCTAATAGTAAACTGATGATGCAGAAATTAATAGATCTGCTGCTGCCACGACTACCACTATTGTTATTCGTCCACCACGAGTGATGAAGACCGCTCTTCATCCAAAGTAGCAATAATCAATGATTATAAGTACGAAGTTTTTGAGCAGTGCGGGCAACAGGTGGAACAGTAAGTCTGGGATTAGCAGTACGGTTCTGTCTAATCTGCCTACGTTTCTCTGCCTGTGCAACCTCCGCTGCCTGACAGACTGATGCTCCATACCTTGGGGATGTACGCCATCCAGAACAGTCCTGCGCAGTAGCCCCTCACTCTGCTGTGTTGATGCCAAAAGAACTGAGAGCAGCTTTGAGTGTCCTATTTAGCGCTTTTTCTGTCATCCTAGAGACCTGTTTCTTTGCTGAAGCTCGCCATAAAATACTCCTTTAGGAAGCGATAGTCTGGCATACGTGCTAGGTGACCAGCCCAACGCAGCTGATAATTCCTCAGTATCGTGTGAATGCTAGGCAGGTGTGCCTTTTCAAGAACCACAAATCTGCTGTTTGGGATCCTATCCTGCCATTTGATTTTGAGCAGCTTTCTGAGACAGGTTATATGAAACTGATTTAACTTTTTAGCTTGGCGCTGATGCACAGTCCATGTTTCGCAAGCCAAGAGCTGCACTGGAAGAATTACAGCTTTGTAAACCTTCAGCTTGGTCAGCATGGAGATACCACTTCTATTACAGACGCTGGTTTAAAGTTTGCAGAAAATGCTGCTGGTCTTTGAGATTCTATCGTTGATCTCGTCGTCGATGTTGACTTTCTGAGATTGGGTACTGCCAAAATAAGTGAATCTATCGACTACGTTTAACTTTTGTTCATTTACGGAGATAGTGGGATGGCACTACTTTTTTTCTGGGAGCCGGTTGATAAATAATGACATTTTTATCAGTGTTGATAATAAGCTCGAAATTGGTACAGGCTTCAGCAAATCTGTTGATGATGTGCTGCATACTGGCCGCAAAGCTGGAATTTAGAGCGCAATCGTCAGCAAATAAATTTGTAGTTGTTTAAGTTTTCATTTTAGCTCGAAGCCTCCTCAAATTAAACAAGTTGCTATGTATACGGTATAGTACAGCAATTCCTGAATCGTCATTATCAAAGGCATCGACAAGCATTACAGCAAATGTCATTCCGAACAAGGTTGGTGCAAGCACACATCCCTGCTTTACGCCATTTGAGACAGGAAAAAGGTCCGAAAATGTTCCCTTCTGCAACACTCTGGCCTGCATACCTTCACAGAAGTGCTGTACAATATGATACACTTCTAGGGACAGCCACATTTAGCCATGATTTTCCACAGTCCTCATCTACTGACTGTATCAAAGGCCTTTGTGAGGTCAATGAAACTACCAATATTACCTTCACAAGTATAGCTAACACTAACAAACAGTGCAACAAAAACGGCAACTTCTGCTACCACAACAACAACAACAGCAGCAGCAACAACAACAACACAACTACTACTACTACTACTACTACTACTACTACTACTACTGCTACTACTACTACTACAACTACTATTTCTACTACTACTACTACTACTACTACTACTACTACTACTACTACTACTACTGCTACTACTACTACTACAACTACTATTACTACTACTACTACTACTATTACTACTACTACTACTACTACTACTACTACTATTACTACTACTACTACTACTACTACTACTACTATTACTACTACTACTACTACTACTACTACTACTACTGCTGCTGCTACTACTACTACTACCACCACAACTATACCAATACTAATGGTGCCAGCAGCAGTTTGATTAATTATGTCTTGCTTTTCCTCTGAGCGTTAAGTATTGGCTAGATCCCCTGGTCCCACCTCGCTGCCTGTGCTCATCTTCCTCAGCATGATTTCTGAGTCAGTTACAGTCACGATGTGTGTGTCGTGTTCTCTAGTTAGCAGAAAAATGAAGTGACCGCCCCAAGCTCCATTCTTGAGCTGAATGTTGTGGTATCATATGCTAGGCTCTCCTGCACCAATGTCAACCGTTAACTTTTGCTAAGAACCCCTAAACACTTCATTTTTACCTCTTCACATTAGACCATCTGTATTGATAATCATATCAGTAGAGCAACCAGTATCCAGAATGCATTGTTGAATTCCCACTTCCGTGGCACCTGCTGGCCACTGCCTGCATACCCCCTTTAATGTGAACGTGACTTTACACATGTCTGACTTTTCGGCTGGCACTCTGATAGAACCACCCCCTCCCCCCCCCCCTTCCCCACCCTTTCTCTCTGTGCATAGACTGCCAAAGATAGGGACGGAGCGGTTATGGGAATATCCTGAATACTGTGATGTTGGTTCTTGAATCAACTCAACATAACCGCCGGTAAATGTAAAGATGAGTTCCATATTTTATTCATACTTTTAAAAGCTGCTAATGTCTTGATTTAAAATATAACATAACTGCAACAACAACAAAAATAACACTTCTGCGGTGTAGGCAGGGGAGTCTTTGAGCCACAATTGTCAAGGTGAGGATTTTATTTTGCCCCTAACTGAAAAAAAATCCCAGCCTTACCAAGGATTCAAACCTGGGTCTCCTGCATGAGAAACCAACATTCAAACAGTTCGGACAGCCGCTTCGCAACATTTAACATAACAAAACATAAATGATATATCGATGCTACTAATCCCAACTATCTATCGATTACACGTATCCGAGTCAACAATACGCTCACTCTGTATCTGTTTGCCATTCTACAATGTGGGCGAGGAGGATGACGTCTCTGTCCGATATCGCAAGTGAAAAAAACAAAAACGCAGACAGCGGAAGTGGAGTCAATTAGGTGGGACAGTTGTGATGGATTATGCATTCTTCTTCAAAAAACGTCTGCAAATAAAACGAATACAAGTGCAGTAGTACCTCGGTGTGTGTACTTATTCAGTTCATGATCATTGTACGTATATCAAACAGGACGTATATCAAACATCTTCTTTCTCAATAAGAAATCTAAGGGCAGTGATTAATCCGTTCCCATGGAGAAATAAAACAACAACAAATCTTTTTGTTTTTGACACATTATATATTGACGGGGTAGTTTTTCATTTCTTTGCTTCTGTCTCTTTTTTCTAACTTTGACTTAGTTACTTTTGCATTCTCTTCAGGATGTTTCTCAAATGTGATATTGTCTGGTATATTACTGCCCCTTCTGGGCTTTGTTGGGATGATACTTCTCTGCAAAGTCTTTGACATCTATCCGCAGCTCAGTCACGAGAGAGGTAAACAAAGATAGCGCGGGGTGTCTTAACTAATTTTGACTCTTACAAGTTCTTTTACACAGGTCGAATTAGAAAAAAATAGTCGTATACCAAGCAACGGTTATCGCTTGTAAACAGGACGTATAACCAAGATGAACATTTACCACAGTGAACGTAGACCGAGATACAACTGTAGTAGAGAGAGAGAGAGAGAGAGAGAGAGAGAGAGAGAGAGAGAGAGAAGAGAGAGAGAGAGAGAGAGAGAGAGAGAGAGAGAGAGAGAGAGAGAGTTAGTAAACAATAAAGGAAAATTGACAATACCAACTTAGATGCATATTTGTTTAGTGCCGAAGTAATCCAATGTCAGCATTTAATAACTGTATGTAGTTTTGTAGCTTTCATCACATTTCTCATTTATTGCCCATCGTCACATCTTGATTTGTTTGAATAAGTTAAAAGATCCTAATTTTGTCTTGTTAGCGTTCATCGACTGTCAACTCCGGCGGAAAAATCTTGTTGTTCTTCAACTTCTAGACTTCAGTTCCAGAACTTAAGTTTTGCGTGCACATCCGCTTAACAGATAAAGCGTACTAGTTTCCAGATTGTTGATTCTTTGTTTCTCAGGCAGATGCCCACCGAAACAGTCCTAATTACCCTTTTATGACATAGTTTTTTTTTTTTTTGGGGGGGTGGGGGGGGGGTGAGGGGAAGTTGGTCTATGCCCCCCTCCCGCGCAAATTTTTTATCTTCCCAAATCAGGCTCCACAGATCATACGACTCCATTGCTTGTGACTTTTTCTTCACTGCCTTATGTCTCATGTATAGTCAGTCAGCTGTGACACAGATGATGCTCTATGCATTATGTCTCGTGTATTGTCAGTCAGCTGTGACACAGATGATGCTCTATGTCTTGTGTCTCGTGTATTGTCAGTCAGCTGTGACACAGATAATGCTCCATGCATTATGTCTCATGTACTGCCAGTCAACTGTGACACAGATGATGCTCCATGCCTTGTGGCTTTTATTGTTTGCCTTGTGTCTCGTGTACTGTCACTCAGATGTGACACAGATGATGCTCCATGCTTTGTGTCTCGTGTACTGTCAGTCAGCTGTGACACAGATGATGCTCTTTGCCTTGTATCTCGTTTATTGTCAGTCAGCTGTGACACAGATGATGCTCCATGCCTTATGTCTCATGTACTGTCAGTCAGCAGTGACAAAGATGATGCTCCATGCCTTGTGGCTTTTATTCATTGCCTTGTGTCTCGTGTACTGTCACTCAGATGTGACAAAGATGATGCTTAATGTCTTGTGTCTCGTGTACTGTCAGTCAGTGACACAGATGATGCTCCATGTCTTGTGACTCGTGTACTGTCAGTCAGTTGTAACACAGATGATGCTCCATGCCTTGTATCTCGTTTATTGTCAGTCAGCTGTGACACAGATGATGCTCCATGCCTTGTGTCTCGTGTACTGTCAGTCAGCTGTGACACAGATGATGCTCCATGCCTTGTGTCTCGTGTACTGCCAGTCAGCTGTGACACATATGATGCTCAATGTCTTGTGTCTCGTGTACTGCCAGTCAGCGGTGACACAGATGATGCTCTATGCCTTGTGTCTACTGTACTGTCAGTCAGCGGTGACACAGATGATGCTCTAGGCCTTGTGTCTACTGTACTGTCTGTCAGCGGTGACACAGATGATGCTCTATGCCTTGTGTCTCCTGTACTGTCAGTCAGCTGTGACACAGATGATGCTCCATGCCTTATGTTTCATGTACTCTCAGTCAGCTGTGATACAGATGATGCTCCATGCCTTATGTCTCATGTACTCTCAGTCAGCTGTGATACAGATGATGCTCCATGCCTTATGTCTCATGTACTCTCAGTCAGCTGTGACACAGATGATGCTCTATGCCTTGTGTCTCCTGTACTGTCAGTCAGCTGTGACACAGATGATGCTCCATGTCTTATGTCTCGTGAACAGTCAGTCAGCTGTGATACAGATGATGCTCCATGCCTTATGTCTCGTGTACAGTCAGTCAGCTGTGATACAGATGATGCTCTATGCCTTATGTCTCATGTACTCTCAGTCAGCTGTGATACAGATGATGCTCCATGCCTTATGTCTCATGTACTCTCAGTCAGCTGTGATACAGATGATGCTCTATGCCTTATGTCTCATGTACTCTCAGTCAGCTGTGATACAGATGATGCTCCATGCCTTATGTCTCGTGTACTGTCAGTCAGCTGTGATACAGATGATGCTCTATGCCTTGTGTCTCCTGTACTGTCAGTCAGCTGTGATACAGATGATGCTCCATGCCTTATGTCTCGTCTACTGTCAGTCAGCTGTGATACAGTTGATGCTCCATGCCTTATGTCTCGTGTACTGTCAGTCAGCTGTGATACAGATGATGCTCCATGCCTTATGTCTCGTGTAGTGTCAGTCAGCAGTGACACAGATGATGCTTCATGCCTTGTGTCTCGGGTACTGTCAGTCAGCTGTGAACAGATGCTGCTGTATGCCTTATGTTTTGTGTACTGTCAGTCAGCTGTCACAACGATGATGTTCCAAGCCCTGTGTCTCGTGTACTGTCAGTCAGCTGTCACAAAGATGATGCTCCATGCCTTATAGCGTTTTAGTCACTGCCTTGTGTCTCGTGTACTGTCAGTCAGCGGTGACACAGATGATGCTCCATGCCATGATACTAAAGTACCCAACATCTTCTCCCGTGGTTTCTCTCTGCCCCTCCTTCACTTTAACCTTTCCGTCATTAGCACATACTCAGATTGTCCCCTCTTGCGATGTGACCAAACAATGTAGGTTGTTTTCTCTGACACAGATAAACAGTTTTGTTTGTCGGGATTTTTTTTTTTAAACATCTTTAGAATGTATCCGTTGATTGTGTTCTCGCCAACTAGGCACCCTACCCCCCCCCCCCCCTTTTCCATACCCCAAAAAAGGTTTCTTCATTGGCCATGTCTGTGTTGAGTTATGCAGCTTCTAAATAATTTTTTTATTAATCGTTTTGCTGCCCATGATTTACTTAAGTGCATAAGAACTGGCTCTTAAAAACGTTTCTCAGTTTAGCAGCTTAGTAATGGACCATATCATCATCGTCATCAGGCCACAGGTCCTCTTAACACTTTCTGCCTGAAAAAAACTTGGTCTCTCTCCATCTCTCCTGTCTAGTGTACTTTCCGACACATCTTCGTGCTGGTCGACTCCTGCTCCTTTATCCTGGTACTATGTCTTCTGCTTTTATTCTGTCCAATCCTATCGTGGCGCTTGATATGGCCAAAATATGCTAGTTTCCAACCAATCTTCCTTCATGTTTATATAGACCATCTAGCTAGGCAGTTTATATTGGACGGTAACTATGCACTTTTATGGACAAATGGACAAATCGGCACTCGATACGTGATGTTTCATATATTTATATATATTTTTTTTTATTTATATGTGGTCATGTATGCGTTTGGAAAGAACAGAAACCGAGGACATGGTACCGAGCAATGGCGGCTGGTAAACAGGCACTGTAGGACTATAGAATCCCCATTTATCAGGCGGTATTTTTGCCAGAAACCGCCATTTGTATCGGGTAGAAAGTGCAGGGTCCGACAAACACACAGATAAGACACCTTGGGTAGGAAAGTGCAGGGTCCGTCAAGCACACAGATGAAACACATTGGGTATGAAAGTGCATGCGTCAGGAGAACTGGCGAGGGAAAAACATCCCCCCACCCCACCCCCGACCTGTTGTGATGGGAACCATGTACGAGCTGCAAATAGATGATAACAGTGTTTCAAATAACACAGCGTGCCATTCAAAATCATTCCACGTGCTGCATGTGGCAGGAGTAACGTAGGCTGCCAGTGGTTAAAAAAAATCACAGCTACTGAAAGAAATCCCCCCACCCCCTCTCCCTTTTTTGTTTGTTCCATTACACTTTTAATCTGACACAAGTACCCGTTGTTTAATTTCTTTAATAATGCCTTCAGTATCGTTGTCCTCATCCTGAGCTGAGAATTTTCAGTTTATTGACAGATAAGAAAACTAAGACAACAATGGCTCACCCGGCTACACACATACCCACAGACAAGCTTTCACTCAACCACGCAGATCATATGCTAGGTCTCCATCTATACACTCATCAACCTCGTGCCAGGCTCACCTTTCTCAAACATTCAGATTGCAGACCTACTCGCTTGTTTGTTATTGTGTGGTATCACGTGACGAGTCTGTCGTGGAGGGCTGGGAATCTGTATTTTATCTACAGCAGCGCACTGTGCCTTTATTGATAGCTACATCTGAAACTAAACAAACCGTCCTAAGCTCATTGATAGCTCTAACCAAATAATGCGCAGGCGTCCATTGATAACTGCACATTCCACAAAGCAAAGGCGCATACATTTTTTTAGAGTTGCAGTCATCCAATAAATAATAAAGTTGGGTAACATTACGCAAATCTTCCCAAACAGAGTTAGCCCCACACATTAACACACTAGGTCACTTTTGATTAGTATTGCTCAGCCCCGTTAACTTAACTGAAGGTTACAGGGGTGCTCCGCGATACCGCTGATATCGCGTTTGTTTATATTTCAGCGCTTCTAACGCTCCAAAAAACAATCTTCCCCTCCCGCCGAACCGCGCCCCCCCCCCCACTTTTACGAGGGTTGCTGCAACCTATGTCACAGGCAATCACTTTCTCGGAATGAAACCTTAAATGGAAGACAACGCAGAAAGGTTTTCGAGCAAAGAGTACTGCAGGACACCCACATAGTCGTCAGAAAAGTTGACCAGCCTAACAAAGTATGATTGAAAAGTCACCTGTTGCGTAAATAGGCTTGGCTAACTCTGTTTGAGGAGATTTTCGAAACTTTCCCGTAGTTATTATTACCAAACACTGAGGAACCGGTGGGGGATTTTTTTTTTTTGGGGGGGGGGAGGGGTATGAGGAAGAGAGAAAGTGTAGTGGGGGGAGAGAGAAAGGGGGTGGGGGAAGAAAGAATGTGTAAAATGTACATGAGCATCCGGTTTCTACTAATTACTTGCTATGAATTTGTCCTTCGTCTTTACTGGTCTAATTAAATCGAAAAACTATGGACGCAGCAGCGTAAAGACTTCTTTAGCAGCACAACGTCAAGACGTTAAAACTATGGTGGGGGAGGGAATTTTTTTTTTAATAACTATATTATAATTCAAATATTATGTGCAAAAATAAAACGAATTATTATTAACTCTTTGAGTCTCAAGAAACGCATCGTTCGTTCATAAGTTCCTACCTAGAAGCCCCCCCCCCCCCCCCCCCCAAAAAAAAAAAAAAAAAAAAAAAAACGCATGATGCACCGATTTTATGACTCCCTTTACTACTCCCGGGACTGTGATGTTAAACGACTGACCTATATATTCAGTATATGATACTTTGTAGGTAGGTGCCTGTGAAATTAAAGAAAGATATTTTGTTCGAGCAAGTTAGTTCAAAGAGTGCACCAGCTGCAGATAACATCGGTATGAAAACATTGCTTACCTATCATCAATCAACAAAGCCTGCACATTTTGTTAACTCTTTCTATGTCATAACACACATCACGCGCGACCTTCCTGAATAAGTGGACCAACAAACTCCTTGGACGCCTCAGACAGGAAGCATGCAAAAGAACTGCCAGAACTAATTTTCTACAGCCTCTATGGTGGACTCCAGAAGTAGAAAAGGCGTGGAAGGCAAAGAGAGTCGCAGTGAAGCAGCTAAAGAAAGTACGACAGACACCCTCAAGCTCACAAGAAGAAGTGGAGATAACGGAGAATGTGAAAAAAGATATTGTGGAGGTTTTTTAAGCGCTGTGCTGCAAAGGCCAAAAGAGCAAAGTGGTAAACTTTTGTGAATGATATGAGAGGCGATAAAACATTGGGGAAATTCTGGAGACTGCAAAGGCAGATGCAAAGAAAAGATAGACCTATGACAGTGGAAACAATTTTTAGAGATGATGGTGTGCGTATGACAACAGACAATGAGAAAGGGGAGGCTTTTCTCCGAAGGTTAATTGCTCAGACAGATCATAATGATGTAGACATCAGGGATGCAATTAGAGAGGAGTTAGCTGGCAACTTAAAGAATATGTATTATGAATACATGATACGAGAAGGAGATATCAAACAAATTTTGAAAAGGGCAAAAGACACCGCACCAGGTTCTGATGGTGTTAGGTATTGTCACATGAAGGCTTTGAACGATGTAGACCTGGCACAGATGACCGACTGCTTTAACCAGTGCATTAAGACAGCATCAGTACGGCAGTACTGGGTGCACAGCTATCTAATCCCACTTACAAAACCTTTTAAGGATAATTCAAAGCTCAAGGGCTTTAGAATAATCACCTTACAAAACACATTTGGGGAGGTCTTATAGAAGATAGTAAATCTGCACGAGTTTTTTCGAAAGGAGGAAGCTTCTACCAAAAGGTCAGGGAAGCTACAGGCCAAGAAAGGACACTTGGGCAAATGAGGCCACTTTTGCTTTTGACGTCTATGAAGAGTTCAGAACAGACAGGAAACTATGGCGGTAGCACTGGATCTCAAGGATGCTCATTAAAAAAGAGTAAGATACGACATCTTGATGATTACACTAAAGGAGCAGGAGGCAGTCAATGGATGGTGAATTGGATTGTAGCTGTCCTGTATTCACGACGGGTTGCTCTCTGACTGGGCTCATGGACCTCAGAACCATGCAGTTTGGCCCCAGGACTGTCACAGGGATCTGCGATGTCGCCTGTGCTGTTTAACGTGTATACGAGCAAGATTGCAAGCCTAGAAGCACGAGGAGTTGGAAGGATACTGACTTTTGCGAATAATGTACTTGCATATAGGCAGGGGGCAAGAGAGGAAACAAACAGTCAGGGAGCTACAAGCGACAGTAGACAAAGTGACTGAGTGGTTAACATAAATGAGCTCTTCTTCTTCTTCTTCTTTCGTTCGCCTGAGATAAGTTGTCTATATCAGCAGTTTTGTCTCTTGTATAAATTTCACTGTCGTTGTTAGTTCATTCAGTGGTCCATAGAGTTTACGTTCCACTGTTGTTCTTTCTGGCCAAAAAGTTTGCCTTATGTGTCAAAATCAGTGCAGTCCTGGAGTACATGCTCTGCTGTCTGGGGCACATTTCCACAGGTGCACATGGCTGATACACCTATCTTGAATTTTGTGTACATGTGGTTACGTAATCGGTTGTGCCCTGTTCTGAGGCGGAGGATAATGACATGTTCTGGTCTGTCCATGATTAAATAGTCGTCTTGTGCTGGGCTGGTGGTTTCCTGATCGATTTAATGATTCTTTTCTTTTGGTGGTATGTGACTGGTACATCCGGCTGCTCTTTTGTCGCACCTTCCCCTGCCAGTTGTTCAGCTTTCTCATTTCCAGGCACTCCACAATGAGACGGTATCCACTGCATTACGACTCTTCGCTGAACGCTGAGTTGTGTCAGCAGTGTTTGCCTGGTAGTTTCCTAGACTGGAGTGCTTCAAGTACTGATTTAGCATCTGTCAGCATTACCACATACTGTGAGCCAAGATTGGTATTTAGCAGTTTCTCTGTAGCCTGGGTTTCTGCATCGTAGTTATGGCATTACTTCCCGGTTGGTACGCTGGACTTATCCCTAGTACCATCTGGGAATTCTATGAACACTCCAGCACCACCATTTCTAACTGCACTTTCTGCGGACCCATCTGTATAGATTCTGACCCATTGTTCTTGTTGTTATTCTTCTAGGTTCTTAAATATATTTTCCATCTGGTGTTCTGGCATACTGAGGAACTTTTCAGCTTGTATTTGCAACTTTGTATCTCTGCGTTCTCTCAGTGCCTGTGTTTTTCCAGCTTTCTCTATTTCTAATATGGGGGTTGATTTCATCCCTCCTGTGATGACTCTGAGCGCTTGATTTTGCACTTTGTCTAACTCCTTTAATGTGGTACTAGATGCTGAACACCATGCAGTTGACCCATATTCCAAGTGTGGAAGTATGCTCTGCTTGTATACTTTATTGAGTATTTTCCCATCTGCTCCCCATGTGGTTCCACTTAGTTTTCTTAGTATTGCTGTCTTCCTCCTGGATTTGGTTGCTGCCTTGTTGATATGTTTTCTCCATGTCAACCTGTCATCAAATGTGACTCCTAGGTGTGTGGGCTCTTTATCATCTCTCAGGGGTATTCCGTTTATTTTGATGGTGCCGTCTTTTTGCTTTGGGGAGAGGGTGAATAGTGTGGTGCTACATTTGTCTGTGTTGACACACCATCTATTGTCCCATGCCTCAAGTGCATTTGTAGCCCGCTGTAATGGAGCAATGATGCACAATACAAGACTCTTAATGTCTATTAGCCTCTCTTGCTCAAGCCTACCTCACCTTCACGTGGTGGACCCTTTTCTTCCCAGCAATCCAGTTGAAGGTTGGGGACTCAACCCCCAGCGGGAAACTGGATGGGACAACAAACGAGGTAAAAGCGAAAGACGAATGGTTGAGCCTACTCTCCTCGAGTATGATCACAGTCTACCCTAGCAAAAAAAAAAGGTGCTGAAGTCGGAGGCAACTAGCCAAGAGGCGCACCACAGCAATCAGGATGCCACGCATACACGCCATGGAAATGAGCTCTGTCGTCCGCTTTTGTCATGTTTTCTAGACAACAGGATCGTTAAAGCTAATATTCTAAGTCTCACGATAGATGGTAGAAACTTCAACAGACAGAGCAAACAGTCTCACGATAGATGGTAGAAACATCAACAGAGAGAGCAAACTGAAGTATTTTGATCAACAGAGAGAGCAAACTGAAGTATCTGGGAATTAAATTTGACAGGAGCCTGTCTTTTAAGAACCATGTGAAGAGTGTTGCGACAAAATGCCAAAAAGGGCTTAGTGAACTAAGTGACTATGGCTGCAATTGACAGATAGAAGAGAATGCTTTTTAAACTACATCAACACCTGATCCAGTCAGTTGTTGAATATGGCCTGGGACTGCTTATCGTCTCAAAGAGTCAGATGGACAAACTAGAGCGCATACAGAACGCAGCTATGCGGGTCATTCTGGGTTGCACCAGAGAAACCCCAATGGTGTGCATGCGATACATCCTTGGTTTGCCGACTGTTGCAGGAAGGCACAAGGTGCTGCAAGCTAAGCATATATCAGGGTAGCTGCAGACACATACCACCCTTTGCCTGAAGCTCTGAGTGCAGTTAAGGGTCAGCGGCTGATAAGAGGGAAGTCATGGATGGCTCATGCAGAAGACACAATCAGACAGATTTGCATCCTTAAGAACAATTAGCGAGGAGAGGAGAGGAGTGGGTCAAAAGTGCCACCTGAATAGTCAAACTTGTGTAGGGTCATAGTCAAACTGAGCCTGGGATGTAGAGACTGGCCAGCGGGTGCCACAGAGGTGGAAAGTCAGCAAATTAATTTAAGATAATACTCAGAGGATTTAATCATTTACAGACAGTTCAGTGTCAAGAGGCAAAAGAAGTGCTTGGTTTCTTTTTTTTTAAACAAAAGTTAATGATCGACGTTTGGTGCAGGAGAGCCTAGCATATGATACCACAACATCCAGCTGGAAAATGGAGATGGAGGCCGTCACTGCAGCTTTCCGCTGGCTAGAGAACACGACACACACACATCGTGATTGTAACTGAATCAGAAAGCATGATGAGGAAGATCAGGACAGGCATGCTTTGTGCTGGGGACATGGGTGAGGAGTATTGTCTGTTTTTTTTTCACCAGGTACGCCAGTATGTTGGAAAATGAACAGGCGGACAGACTGGCTGGCTCTGCACGAATTGGTAAGATACTGATGCATGATAAGACAGACGTGGCTAGTGCCTTGTCTGAGAGCGTGTACAGTTCGGAGGAGCAGATGAATCACCAAAGTCTGGAAAGACTGATACAGGGGTTATGTGGGGGTGGGGGGGGGGGTGGGGGTGGGTGACTAGAGGTTCTGGCAGATTATCTAAGCTCAGAGAAAGGCCAAGACGGACGTTTAATCAGAATGCTACTGGAACCATTAGTATCAAAACTCTTCGCAGGCTGTTGATGATAGGAACGGAGGGCTTATGGGAATTCAGTGAGTGCCGTGATGTTGGTTCTTGAATCAGCTTAACTCAACTCAACACACATCATAAGTTCTTTAGTTAGTGAAAAGATAGTAGACAAATATGACGGTACTGTTGTCGCATTTAGTTGTTATAATAATTCATGCACTCTCAATTGACAATCCAATTCAGTTTTTAGGAAGAGCAATGTTCGAGACTACGTTCAGCCTGCTGCGAACCGGTTTGATCATAACTGAAAAGACCCTCCCTGTCCATGCTTTTAGGCTTATTGGGCATATCGGGCTAGACCTATATTTTATACACCAATATACCCTCGGTGGGTTATGAGGTCAACATCACGCCGGCCTCCTTTACTTGCCAGGACTATACTTGGTACCCACTTGGTGTCCTTGTTGGCTTGTCCGTTCTCTCATGATGAGGAGCGATGAGATATTTTGGTCCTAAAAGAATTCATATTGTTTGCAGAATTCTGAATTGCCGACGTTATTACTACTACCCACAGTGTTATTATTGTTACTTCTTTGTACTTAAACATTCTTCTCTTTTTCTTTACATCTTCTTTTACGGCTTTGGGTGACGAGGTAGATATAACCTTCTGCTTCTGGCTCTTCCGGCGGCTTCAAAATGGACACATCCTGGTGTTGTAAAGTTTCTCTGATGTTCTCACTTGATTTTATTTTTGGTCTTCCTTGTGATCTGTGTCATTGTCACCTTTTGGTGTAGGCCATTTATGGAATGACATCATAAGACATTCTCCCCAAGTGAGCAAACCGTTTGACAAAATAATTTTGTATGTAATTTAGAATTAGTTTTGTGCCGGCATTAACTTTCAAGACTTTGTCACTTTCATCTCTCCTGGTCACTCCTGTAGCTCTTCTCAGTCACCTCATGTCCATGGTTACTAATTTTACCTAAACACCGCTACCTAAAACTAGAACTATTCAGGACACTAGGCGTTATATGCAGATACCGCAGGTGGTAATGTATTCTCACCGGCAACCATTCCCTGTCATAAAACACGAGCCGCCAAGTGTGGCTTGGCTGTAGGAGCTAGACTCTCTTCATTAAAACCAAAGTTATGGAGCAAAGGGACGCTGTACCATCGCTTTATTGGTGTGAGAGGGGAGAATAGATCAGGCTTGGCAGATTGAACTGATGTCTGTGTGGGAGAGAGAGAGAGAGAGAGAGAGAGAGAGAGAGAGAGAGAGAGAGTGTGGAGCATAGATAGATCGCGCTGGACAAATTGAACTGATGTTTGTGGGGAGGTTATATATATATATATATATACACACACACATACACACATATATATGTAGAGAGGGAGGAGGATATATCACTCCTGGCATACCGTTCGTGTGTGTGTGTGTGTGTGTGTGTGTGTGTGTGTGTGTAAGATTAGGTGAAAGGAAATCGAGAGAAAAGAAATGAAGTGGGGGAATGAAAAATACACACAAACATACACACTCAGAGTGTCACATGGTGAGTGGAATTTGAGATGGGAGAGAAAGCGCGTGAAAGTGGGAAGAAAGAGAGTGACTAGTTGGACCGAGAGTGGAGGGGTGCGGTGGTAGGAGGAAGAGGGCGAGAGATGATATGTGTGATCTAGAGATACAGACGGTAGATAAGAGTGAAACAGGGAAGGAAGGAGGGGAAGAGGATGAGAATTAAAGGGAAAGAGACAGTTTGCAAGCAACAAACGAGAGTGAGAAAGGGGTAGAGAGAGAAATAGATATAGAGAGCGAGTGTGTGAGTGTGTGTGTGTGTGTGTGTGTGTGTGTGTGTGTGTGTGTGTGTATGTGCAAAAAAAAGGAAAAGAGAGAAGCAAAACACATGTGATAGTGTTTCAAACAAAAGTTTGTGTTATGTCTTCAGTATTTTGTTGCATTATCTGCTCATAAAATATCTATGCAAGGAGGGGAAAAAATACAGTTCTGTAGCACGAACATGTGGTGTGTGTGTGTGTGGGTGTGTGTGGTGTGCGTGCGTGTGCGTTTAAATTACATATACAGACAAAATAGGCTACTAGTATCAGTCTCAGACAGATAGAAAAACCTGCTGAATGGCGGAAATGTGCACAGTCAGACGCACTGAATAAAGCAGTCACACTGACATTTAGGCTTACAAAACAGAGAGAAACAGGTTTATCGACTCTAACAAAGAAGAAGAAGAAGAAGAAGAAGAAGAAGAAGAAGAAGAAGAAGAAGAAGAAGAAGAAGAAGAAGAAGAAGAAGAAGAAGAAGAAGAAAGAAGAAGAGAAGAAGAAGAAGAAGAAGAAGAAGAAGAAGAAGAAGAAGAAGAAGACGAAGAAGAAGAAGAAGAAGAAGAAGAAGAAGAAGAAAGAAGAAGAGAGAAGAAGAAGAAGAAGAAGAAGAGAAGAAGAAGAAGAAGAAGAAGAAGAAGAAGAAGAAGAAGAAGAAGAAGAAGAAGAAGAAGAAGAAGAAGAAGAAGAAGAAGAAGAAGAAGAAGAAGAAGAAGAAGAAGAAGAAGAAGAAGAAGAAAAAGAAAAAGAAAAGAAAAAGAAAAAGAAAAAAAAGAAGAAGAAGAAGAAGAAGAAGAAAGAAGAAGAAGAAGAAGAAGAAGAAGAAGAAGAAGAAGAAGAAGAAGAAGCAAGAAGAAGAAGAAGAAGAAGAAGAAGAAGAAGAAGAAGAAGAAGAAGAAGAAGAGGAAGTAGAAGAAGAAGAAGAAAAAAAGAGAAGAAAAAGAAGATGAAAAAGAAGAAGGAAAATGAGAAGGAGGAAAAAGAAAATGAAGAAGATAAAGAAGAAGAAGAAGAAGAAGAAGAAGAAGAAGAAGAAGAAGAAGAAGAAGAAGAAGAAGAAGAAGAAGAAGAAGAAGAAGAAGAAGAAGAAGAAGAAGAAGAAGAAGAAGAAGAAGAAGAAGAAGAAGACGAAGAAGAAGAAGAAGAAGATGAAGATGAAAAAGAAGAAAAAGAAGAAGGAGAAGAAAAAGAAGAAGAAGAAGAAGAAGAAGAAGAAGAAGAAGAAGAAGAAGAAGAAGAAGAAGAAGAAGAAGAAGAAGAAGAAGAAGAAGAAGAAGAAGAAGAAGAAGAAGAAGAAGAAGAAGAAGAAGAAGAAGAAGGAGAAGGAGAAGAAGAAGAAGAAGAAGAAGAAGAAGAAGAAGAAGAAGAAGAAGAAGAAGAAGAGTAGAAGAAGAAGAAAAGGAGGAGGAGGATAAAAAGGAGGAACAAGATAAAAAAAAAATACCATACTTTAACAATGACGAACTATAAACTAAAAAGAAATAAAGAAAATCGAAATCATTTGTGACTCCTAGGACAAAGTTTCGAATCTTTCATTAATAGTAGCAGTAAAGGACGTAATTGTAATCAACAGTGGAGATGATAATCAAATAATTCATGTATTTAGGAAGCTAAGATGAATGCCAGCAGACAACTGAGACATATCCAACCGGAAATAGCTGCATTCTGTCATTACAGGCTGTAGATGACATGCGCGAATTTATCAGATACTTCCTGCGTGTCGTTGCAGCCAATCGGCGACGTCCGTCTTGTTAATGGTTAAATTAATTTGCACTCTAGGACTTAACAAACGAATATCTTTTGCTATTGAAAGAAGGGTGCCTTTAACTCAATAAAGTGTTGCTGAATAAATGACAGTCGGTTTAGTAATTAGATGTAAGGCAATCAATAAATTGGGAATAAAGAATCAGATATGGAATCATGGCTTAAATGGAAATGCGCGCGGTCGCAGGAAAGAAATGATCTCTCAGTAGGTATTGTTACTTTAGACTAAATAGACTTTTCATTTGTTCATGGTTGCGGGGGTGGTGGTAGTTAGTGAGTCGAGTCTCAAAAACAAGAATAAAACAGAAGAGAATTATGAAAATGCATTATGAACATATGCTACTGGCATGGTATCTTTTCAGGGAAATATATTATCAGTAGCATCAATAGTAATAGTAGTAGTAGTGGTAGTAGTATTGGTGGTCGGGGTAGTAATATTAGTTGTTTTAGCAGTAGCGGCAGCAGCGGTAGAAGTGGTAGCAGCAGTAGTAGTAGCATTAGTAGTAATAGGTGGAGGTTAGTAGAAATGGTTTAGCAGTAGTAACAGCTTTAATAGTAGCGTGATAGTAGAAGTTATTGTTTTGCTGTTGCTGTGTTGTATTTGTAGAGTGTTGTCAAATGGAGACAGATTGAATAGTAAGCAATAAGAATAAAACAGACAACGACTGGAAGGAAGAAATATAGATGGACGTGAAACAGCGAAGTGAGAGGAAGACAGAGAAAAGGGATGCAGGGAAAGAAAAAGAAATGTGTATAGTGAAAGTTGTTCGTGTATGGGGTGTTTGCGTGCGTGCGTGCGAGAGAGAGAGAGAGAGAGAGAGAGAGAGAGAGAGAGAGAGAGAGAGAGAGAGAGAGAGAGAGAGAGAGAGAGAGACCATACAGTAAGCAGAGCCGGGGGAACACTGTTGTTTGTCGGTAACAATTGTGTAAACACAAAACTGGTTAAGAAATGTGAAACTACACACCGATTGTAACGAATTAACACACACACACACACACACACACACACACACACACACACACACACACACACACACACACACACACACGCACACACACACACACACACACATATATACACTTATAAACAGAGGGGCTGATTGGTCATTAGGCCTCAAGTGCTGGAGGTGTTGGGATTTTTTCAAGTGTACTTCTAGTAATTTTCCTGGTCTCTTGGTGGTAAGATCGGACGCCCGTGTGTATTGTTGCACACGTACAAAAATTTTGGCAGTTGGAAATCGAAAAGAGAAGCCAAACGATGCTGTCTGGGCAAAAATTGTGAGTTAAATATCTGCCTAAAATATGACAGGATCCTGGCCGGTGCTAAGATTCTTTAAACTCAGGCTTGATTTAGAAATAGAACTGAGCACTTCTATGATGCTACACTTGTGGCATAATGCTGATCCATTGTTTAAACTAAAACCTAACCTATTTATAAACAGAGACAGGAGAGAGAGAGAGAGAGAGAGAGAGAGAGAGAGAGAGAGAAAGAGAGAAAGAGAGAGAGAGAGAGAGAGAGAGAGAGAGAGAGAGAAAGAAAGAGAGAGAGAGAGAGAGAGAGAGAGAGAGAGAGAGAGAGAGAGAGAGAGAGAGAATGAAAGCACTCGAAATCAAGATTAACGGTCAAAGAAGCAAAGCCATGTGAGCATTAAGTACAGCCAAGACTATATGAATATCACGTGGAAGGCACAACACACACTGCGATAACGATGATAAAATGCACACCATTAACTGCCCTAATAGGGCGTGCTTAAGAAGGATTCCCAGACACCAAACTGCTCACACACACAAAATCAGCAAATTAATTAAGGGATCCGTTCGTATAATTTCACACACACACAAAAAGTTATTATTTAAAAATAACAGCAGTTGGAAGACACACATACACATACATACAACACATAAAATGGTTAAAATGGATAACAATAGTTGACACACACTCACACACACACACACTCACACTCTCACACACACACACTCACCACCAAAATACCGATAGCTTTGAGAGACTGATATAAATATAAAACATTACAGGTAGGTGTGCGATTTACAAAACAGAAACAGCGCTATAAATAATAATACTGTAAATTGTCCAAAGAAAACATATCACAGGCCTGAGCTATCAGCTCACACCGATGTTACGAGGCGTTAAGGAAATTTATACCTACACCGAGCAAAATATGCCGCTTTATAAATTCTCATTAGGGACGAAAATACACCTGGAGAATTTCAGGTGTGCATCGACTCTTCCTTTGACATGTTTTACATTTTAGACATGTCCTTTTTATAACAGTTGCCATCTTATAGTAGGAAGAAATAAGAGTTAACTGCCAGATCTCGAATACAACAGGTAAACATTGCTCAGTGATATGATAGGGTCACGTAAGAAATGTATGAAGGGGTGAGTGTTCCTGGTATAATATGTAAACCTGTGTCTATGATGTAACATATATTGTATTTCTGTTTATCTTCGTACTGTTACAAGGTTGTACTCCAGTGTCGTGGTCTTCAATAATTTGTCATGCGCTTTCAGAGTGGATTGACTGGTGTCATTGTTCATATTTTATGGCAGGATGCAGTTAGATCTCTTTCTATGTTTTATGTAGTCTTCCTCTCACTTTCCTTTCCTTTGTTCTTCTGTTGAAGGTCTCAAATGTAGGTTTTGTTTTTGTTGTGGTGGCTTTGAATTCTGCTGCATTCTTACCAAATGGCTAAATTACTTTATTCTCTATTAAACATACACAGCCTTGTTCTTCTTCTTGTTTGCGTTCGGTTTCACATACTCAAGTCAGTCCATCAGGCAGGCAGCCTCTATGAACTCGTGTGTCAGCTGTACGTCCTTCATAGTACCCCATAGCTTGCTCTGCGCACTTTGCTCTTGGGGACATATTTTTGTTTGAAGTTGAAGGTAAAGTAGATATGTCTGCAGAACGTGCTCAGATGTTTGTGGTCCTGTCTGACAAGCACACTGTGTTAACTACGGTCTTTATTTTTTGTATCTGGTAGGCGAGCCCGCCGTGTCATGTTCTTGGAAAATTATTGTATGCTGCTTTCTGTTGAGTATGCTGATAGTGTATCGTGGATGTTTTTTGTTGGTTTGTTCTCTCCACAGTTCCTTGTAGTGTCCCTTGAGTTCCACATAAGTGTTTTGATTTCTGGTAATGACAATGAATGGGTGTGTTGTTTCTCCTTTGTTCAATTGTCTGCAAGTCTGTCCGCTTAGTTATTTTCTAGTATGCCGCAGGGTTCCTCTGGAGAACGATTTGATTTTTTTTTCTGAAAGTCTGTTTAGCTGGCAGGGTAATTCTCCCTCCATGTTGTTTCATGGATCCATTTAAGTCTCATGTATGACTGACATAGAGTCACACAGGAAAACAGTATTGCTGTTTTTTTAATTTTTATTTCCTTCAGCGCTTTGGTTGAACCAATAATCGCTTACTGCTCTTCTCTTAAATTTGTTGAGAGCTTCCTCGAGGCACATGTCGTTTCTACTGTTAACCCATACTGCAGCATGATGACCTATCTAGCTTCTCCTATTTTTTTTTTCTTTGTAACAGAGTTGTTTCTAGAACCACGACGTGTTTGTTAGGAGGTAGAATGTACTGAAATCAACAAGTCTTGGCAACTTTGACGTTCCCTTTCTAGAACCATCACTTGCTTATTAGCAGAGAGATATTTGTAAATGATTAAGCTAGCTAAATAAATAGTACCTGGCGTAATTTATCATATCAAAGAAGATAATTGTCGCAATCGTCATCTGGAAGTCCATGGAAGGACAGCTGCCAATTTAATTATAGTATTTTGGCGTAGACTGTCTGAAGCAATCCAGATTCAGTTAGGAAATCCTACGGTGAGAACCTAAACAGTAAACAAGCTGAGCCGTACTAGAATCTTCTAGACGCGGTTTAGTAAGTAGAAAACACATTCCAAACATATCAGCGATCCAGTTTAAAAGGTGGGAAAGAAACCACCTGAGCAACCGTCATTCTACGAGACTTGAAAAAGAAGGGACCAGTCATATGGACCCTCACATGTTAGAGAGAACCTTCAGTCTTTGAGACTAAGAGGACGAGGAATTAGTCACATGGACTCTTTAGTGTGGAGAGGCCAGGTGAAAACTAGAAAAAGAGGAATCTGTCACAAGGAGCCTTGAATACAGTAACTAGAGAGGAGACAACAGACAAGATACCTCGATCTATGGTCAATAGAGAACATTTTAGATAGAAACATTACTAAGATGTTAGAGTCGACAATTAAACTGTTAGTACTAGACAGCACTGTAAGCCAGGTGGCAGTCACAGTCAGTAGAATCAGTTAACAAAGTAACTAGGAATGAAGAACACAACGCGACCTCAAGAATGTATAACCAAAGAGCGAAAACAGCGGTCATCAAGAATATCATTAATGTTATTTATGACATTACTAAGGTAACACAAGGAAGGCAGTGTAGAAAAGAAGAGTTGTTTCAAGACATTTTATTATACAAGCATCAGCCACATCAAAAGCATGTAGCAATCATGAGAGACCATCATCATCACCGCTATCGACACGACCATCCTTCTCCTCGTCTATATTCTGCAATTGACTCCTCCTGTAGCAAACAGAAGACGAACCTGGTTGTGACATCAACGTACCCAAAGTACAGAGCTGTGCTACATCTGTTCCCTCCAATGATCCGTCTGTGTATACTTATGTTCATTCGGTTTTTGGATAAGAGTTGTAAACATGTTTAAGGGACAGTGCATGCAATGCTAGTTCACATTCTGCAGGGTTTCTGATATGCAAGGAATTGCTGTTAGGACTGTATAGTCAGGCTGTAGGTCTATGTTGTATGCCTGGATCATGTCCCGGTAGAAGTGTCTTTGAAATGTTGTCAACGTTTTTTTTTTTTTTTGTTGTTGTTGCGGAGAACAGTTTTGATAGATGATTAAAACTTTGTCTTTTCAGTCGGTGTTTAGTTAAGCTGTTTGCTATTTTGTGCGTGGGGTTGTTGCTGTTGTAAATGCGTTTTTGTTTGTTTATTAGGGTAAGCACCTTTTCCTCCCGTCGATGAATAAAGCTCTGGAGGCCAGGGCTTGCCCCCAACTCGTTTCGTTGATTGGTGTGCTTAACATACCTCTAGTAATACATTTAAGACCAGTGTTCTGTATTGTGTCCAGTTTGTTTAGATTTGATTTGGCTCCTCTGGAGTATGCTCCCATGACGTACTCCAGTTTTGGTGGTCCGTATCCTGGGTAAACATGTCGTATTGTGTTGGCATCAGCGCCACAGCTTGTTCCTGTCAGTTTCTTCATAAGTCTGAGCCGCATGGTAGCTTTCCTTTTCTTGTTTCCTTCAGGAAATTTGGTAACCTGTTGCTCGCTCATCTTTCCATGCTTTTTCTAAAGCAGCTTAGGGTGCTTTTGGGGCAGTAACTGAATTTGTTTTTTATTGGGCTTTCCTTTCTTGGCCTTGAGTACTATTTCTGCCTCCTTATATTCTTTTGGAATTAGTCTGTGGATCATGTGATAGTTTGATAAGCTTTTAGAGGCAATTGCCTACTAGCTGGTCCCAAGTGTTCTTTCATTTCAATTGTTATTTGATCAGACCCAAGCGCCGTCCTATTCTAAAGTTTTCCTAATGCGCATTCAAGTTTTTGGAGACTAAGGATTTTATTCATGATATATTAGTTATTGTCTTGCTTTTTATTGGTTTCCCCAGTTCTCTCGTCACATCTTCTTCTTTTCTTGCTCTACACTTGATGATATTTACTTTCTCCTGCCTAACTATCGGCCAGCAAATTTGCTGCTTAAATACCAGTGACAGTTTTCCCACCATCTTTAATGGCAGTTTTGGCATAGCTTGTTTTTTTGGTCATCATTTGGACTCCTTACTAATGATATACATTTTTAGTGTCTTTCTCTATGGTGAGATCTACAGTCTTATCCTGTCATCTTTTCCTGATGCATGTGAGTTTTTCACTTCGATAAATAGTCTGATATTTGTTGTGTTCTGTTACATTATGGTCTGACGGATCTTGTTCCATTGCACATTGTTTTTGGTGCAGCTTTGACAGTTCTTGGGCCCAGAAGGGTTTACAGATTTGCCTTTTTCCTCGGAAGACAGATTTGTGTGCTGCTTCGAGTATGATATTGGTAAGAGTTATGGTGTTTTCCCTAATTTCTTTGGTTGGAAAGGGTTTCGAAAGTCTCTTTTCATTTAAGTTTTTGTAGAGGTCCTAGTCCGCGTTCCGTAGTTTCAGCTGCTATCGTCTTTATGTATTCGGCTGGCTAGACATCTAGACATCATGACGACGGCTGGTTTGTGGTCACTTGCTCCCAGCTGTTTCATCACTTCTCTGTCTTCCCGTTGTTGGTGTAACTAGGTCTGGTTCAGAGTCAAGTTCGTTATTTAGTGTCATCAAGTTTTGTACCATCCATTCCTCTACCTCCTCTCCTCTTGTGTCTATTGAAGCATAGCCCCAACTAGGGGAATGACTGTTAAAGTCACAGAGAATTAGGTGGCTTTTATCAGCTACTATGATGTCATATAGTTCCAATGTTTCGTTTTTGGGACTGATGCTTCTGGAAGTTTCTGTGACTGCAAAGTTTTTTTTTTTTTTTTTACACTAATGTAATGATGCCTCTTTTGGGTCCATCTCTGTCTAACTTGTATATTTCACAGCCTCTGAAGGAGAAGCGATAGCCTGTAATTAAATGGGTTTCCTGAATGCAAACATCAGTCTTGTGTTCGTAGATGAATTTTTGCAGTTCAAGCTTTCTCTGTTTGACCCCTTCTGCAGTCCACTGCATACTCTTTAAAGTTTTTGTTTTATTATGGACAGACGCACTACTCCTCTTAATCCTGGTCTGCTGATGAGTAGAGCTACCGTCAGTAGTTTGGGGTGAATCCCTTCAATGCTCTTCATCCGCCGCTGTTCCCGCCTGGCAGTAGTCCCCAAGAGCAGCCATAAAACGGTGCAGGTATTTAAGCATACTCACTACAGTAGTCTGCGTTGATGTCCGTTTCCATTTTTTAGTGCCCACGCCATTCAGGCCGACACGTCCATCTTTGGTGGGGGAAGTTATGGAGTCTCCCTATCCATGTCTGGTTCATCCAAACACTGCCTGCCAGCAGAGATCAGAGGCTGTGGGAGTTCCCTTCTCCTACTTTGATTATCCAGGGCGGGCTCCCTGGGTGTGACTTTGGTGGGAATCGATACATGGCCACGCGCCGGTGGGCTTAGCATTGGCAACACCTAACGGTAAAGGTCGAAAAAAATGAGGTGGGAGGGTGTCCCACTACGTCGAGGGTTATCTATGTCTGGCTTACCCTGGTATTTTACCCCTTTAGCCATCGGGTGACCATTTTGTTAGGATGGAGAATCCCTATGTGCCAAAAGGCGGCAGCACATGTAGGTACTGTTGGCTGAATTGGCTGCGGCTATGAGTTCCGCGCAGGCATTTCCCATCTTTTTAGGTTGGACTGTACGAATCAATCCTTGTTATAAACTTATTTCTAGCACCAGTACTTGTGACCCTATCTCCTGTCACGTTTTAGGAAACAGACCAGTACTCTGTTTTGCCAAAAAGGGTAGATCAAATGCCACCACAAAGCCAAATATTTTTTGTCTTTAAGAGAGCAACGATTTACAACTGCACGGATGTTTAAAAATAGATCTTTAGTCAGCATGGACAAATTTCTACTCAAACCATCAGACACTGTCTTCATCAAGCAGACCTTAATTTAGGAATACCTGCAGTTCATATCACCAAGTTCAGTGACAAGCAGGGAGGAATTGGGCAAGACAAAACAGAAATTTGAAAATCAGTAAGACAATGTTACGTTCAGTTTCGAAAGTTAGTTCTTCTGCACTTCTTTAGTATGTGGACTGTAGATGGGCTGAGATATTTTGACGAGATCTTCAGACTCCGATTATTCCTCAAACGAGACAGATAGTGGTGAATTCATCTGGATTCCTGACCGTGCACCTTCCCATGAGGCAAACATTGTAAACAGAAACATGGGTTTAAAAACCATCACGAGTCTTCTTTCGCCTCCTTGTTCTCCAAGCTTAAATCCAATTGTACAAGCTAATGGCATGTCGAGTAGAGCGATTAATAATATTCTTGATCAACCTCAGTCAGATAATCTTGCCCTAGGGAACTCTCAAAGGGCTTGTTCAGTAACACTTTCCCAGAATGATCTCAAAACACTTATTGCTTCAGTTTTACACCGCTTTCAAGCATGTATTGATGCTTCTTGAGATAACAGTGAGGCAATAAACCATACCACTATTCTATAATTGACAAAGTTGTTTTTTCACTTTGGCATTTTCAATAAATTTTTTTTCACGACCTTTCTTCATTTCCATATTAATTATTCAACAAGAGAAACACGATTCTTTTTTCATATAACTAGAAGGAGATATAATGTATGTTGACTATTCATTGATTAGCATTCAATTTTACAAGATTCAAGCATTGAAATTGTAAGCAGTATCACATACACACACGTTGCCCAACTTTTTGTGAGGGGGATGTACACTAGAAGAGACATTCCACATCCGACAAATCAAGACTTCCGGTCCAGTATCGCTGATTGGCCGGTATAATGTTCTTAGGTGATGCAAGGTTTTGTAGTGGCAATGGTTAGTTATTGCATTTTTCTCATATGTGGACCTAAAGTGCAAAGTTTCGTCGCCCGGCTACTGAACTAAGTACCAAGCGTCACATTGTAAGCTGCAGATTTTATTTGAAATGTCCCCAAAATGATTGTGTTGTGAACTGCATATTTCTTATGGAATGTCCCCAAAATGCTTGTGTTGTGAACTGCAAATTTCATATGGAATGTCCCCAAAATGATTGTTTTGTGAACTGCAGATTAAAAAAATATCGAGTTGCCCTTTGCCTCAGAAATTGTAATTCCTCGTGAAAGTACAGTAGAACCTCCCTTAATGAGCACCTCGCATAACGAGTAATTCGCATAATGAGCAAAACAAAAACGTAAAAGATTGACTTGCTTAACGAGCAACGTTTCGCATAACGAGTGGCGAGGAAAGGGGAAGTCCCTGATGGTGCTCATGTTACATCGGTTTGTTTAGCACTCGTTCCAGTAGCATCGTAGTGTCGCTTGCGATCATACATTTTCTCAAACTTGTGTTATATTGTTATATATGTACATGAACATTCCAGGTCTACCAGATAACCTCCCTAAGGAGTTTCAGTTCATCAAGATCCAGTTTCTGCCTCCCAACACCACTCCGTTACTCCAGCCCATGGACCAGCAAGTTATTTCTAACTTCAAGAAGCTCTATTGTAAAGCACTCTTGAAGCATTGTTTCAGTTGACTCTCAAAGATTTTTGAAAACCCTTCCACATTGTTGCCTGCCTCAAGATGATCGACAACGCGGGGGAAGGGGTTACCAAGAGAACCCTTCTTGAAAGAAGCTTTGGCCGGAGAGCGTTGTCGATTTGTGACTTTGAGGGGTTCGATTCAGTACCCTTGAAACCTGTAGTCAACGAGATTGTGTCTTTGGCCACTATCATGGGATTGGAGGTGGATAACAGTGATATCGAAGAGCTTGTGGAAGAGCACAGCCAAGAGCTGACCACTGAAGAGCTTATAGAGTTGCATTTTGTTTCACAGCAAGACGTTTTAGGGGAAAGTTTGTTAGTGGAGGAGGAGGAGGTAACAAAAAAGCAATAATCTTCTGGCGAATTAAAGAAATACTGAAACACGAGAAGCATCACCCTAATAAGTGGCTATGCGCGCTGCAAATTTTTTTAATGATAGTGATGTGTCGCATTTTCGTCAAATGAAATGTTGCACGGATTATTTTGCGTCGGCAAAGACAAATCTCTGGACATCTTTCTAGTGAAAAAAAAAAAAAAGCTATTTATAATAATTATTTCCACTTTTTTTTTTCTTTCTGAAAATCGAATTCGCATTCCAGGTGGGTTCGTTCCGCGTTTGAAGAAAAGACGAAGATGATTCACTTTCCTTAACAATATGCATATAAGTTTCTTTGAATAAACATGATACACAACATTTTGTGAGTATTTTTTTTTTCGACCTGGAACGCATTATCGTATTTTACATTGATTTATATGTGAAAAATTGTTTCGCATAACGAGTGTTTAGCTTAACGAGTATGACTCTGGAAAGAATCATGCTCGTTAAGCGAGGTTCCACTGTAAATGCGTTGGCAAAAACTGATTTGTTGTAATTGCTGTTTCTATTATTGATTAACAGTATTTCGAGTATCCGACTCTTTGTGTTTTCTCTTCCGACGGCTGCCTAATGTATTTAATAAGTGTATGCTACTGGCTTTACCAAAACTGCAGTCTGTGTTTACCGTTTTAAAAGGGAGAGCGACGGACATTCTCTGTGATTTCATTAGGCACGAGAACGGATTACATGAGCGGTGACCCGTTTGCTCTGGATGTGGAATTGCGATTACAGGATTACCCGACATACACACACACACACACACACACACACATGCATACATATGAAATAAGAAAAGGACTGTATTCAGCTGGCACCTAAACATAAATTACTGAACGCCCGCACGTGTCACAACTGATTAAGTGCTTGATATCATAAGAAAGAAAAGGGCAGGAACGGCTTTATCCTAAATTCTCAGCTAAAAAATCGTTGCCACATTTAAAACAATCATAAATGCCCGCATGAACAGTTGCAAGCTTTTGCCACTTCTCATATGTAAATCTATCTCCTCAATGAACTCATTGAAACTGTCTCTGGTATATTATTACAACGCCTCCTAACCACGGACACCTGTCTTGTGTTGCAGACTCGGCGCCCACACCCCCGACTTGACAAAACTGCCCCAATTCTTGACGAGTATATCTTCCACGCATTTCTAACTGCTAGCGACTGGAATAAGAACATCTTCTTACGACGTTCATTACACACACCTGCATATTAGCTGCCATTTCTAGGAATAACCCGAGATGCCAGTGAAATGTTGCACGGATTATTTTCTGAAATTGCGGGGATTATTTCAGAATTCAAGCGAACACTAATGCATGGAGAAGGGCGGGTTTGCTGAGTGTTCTCATCCGAGTAGAGTGGAAGAGTGTTTGGCAGATTGCCTTGCTCATTGAGACGTAGAAGTGTGGACCAAAAGCTGAGTCTCGGGGTGATGTTATAGTGTTAAAATTGTTAGTGTAACGGAAAAGAAGATTAAGAATAAAGCAATAGGAAGAGTCATCATCATCATCCTTATAGTGTAGGAGGTCATTTACAAAATGTCGCTCTCATCACAGTCTGACTGAAAGAGACTAGATCTCTTGCCAGCTCTCCTATCTCGTGCACCTTTCTACCCAAAGTGTCACTTATATCCTGTACCCCTTTTCATAATGACCCTCTTTCGTGGCACTATGCCTTACGCTATTATTCTTTCCGATCAGCTGTGAACTAAATATGAACTAAATAATTGTTTCCGAGACAAGCTGCTGTTTACTAGCCAATCTTCCATAATGTTCATACAATTTACGATGTCAGTTTTTCATTCTCTTCTTGGTCCATTGCATTCTAAAAAGCTTTCTACAACATTTCAGCCCACAAGCTCCTATATTGTTCCTTGATGTCTCTGATATAGTCCATGACTCACTTCCGTATGTTGCTTCAGTGCAGATGTGTGCTCTCAAAGTGTTGACTGATTTCCTTGGTGGTGCTTAACCAGACTTTGTATGATGTTTAATCTTTACATTGCTTTTTCTATCCTTCCTCTGACTTGTGTTGAACAGTCTCCAGTGATATTTATAATGGTCACATTTCTGATTCATTTATTATTATTTTCAAGTGACATGCACTTTTCTACGTGAACATTACTTTTGGTTTCGTTTCATTCAGGAATATAAAAAAAAAAAAAATCTTAACTGTGTTTGTGGATAGTAAGAATAACCGCCATTTAAAAAAGGAATAACAACTACCATTCAATACATAGTAGTACATTACTCCAGTAACATCGGAACCCATGCATTCGTAGACGGTTTCATAACAACCTAACAAACCATCCATGGAAACATTCAGTAGGGGTACATTATCATGATGGCAGCACTGGAGCACGGGGGATCGCAGGGGAGTGCCACAAGTTATAAGATGTCGATTGTCATTACACATAGGCAAAAGCGTTGGCGAGAGAGAGAGAGAGAGAGAGAGAGAGAGAGAGAGAGAGAGAGAGAGAGAGAGAGAGGGGGGGGGTTTAGTTTCAATACAAAGTAAAGGGATACTGGCAGTGTTTGCAGGTAACTTTCCAGCAGGGACCGTGATAATTTCTTTTTTTGAACCGATGACATATAATAAAACATTGTGAAACTAGCAGAGCCTAGCGCATAACTACAAGCATTATGTCAGAAATAAAATAACAAAGCTGGAAAATGATAAATTATTTAACACTAAAAGCAAGCATTCAAGAGACAGCGCCAACATTGGAATGACAACACAAAGAAACAAAGGTTTTAGTGGGTGTGCAGTTGGGACGAGAGAAGACTATGTCCAATATCCATACCGACAAGCCGTCATTGTGAATACGGCTTTTGACAATTTTTTTTTTTTTTTTTATGTGAAAGAGGGATAAGGTGTATTAATAAAGGTTATGTTAGAAATGTCTGCCTCATGCTCGCTTGTCTTTAACGTTTGTCTTCTGTAGCACAGCTCTTTTATTTGTGTATGTTGGTCTTTAGATTTGCAACAGGGGGAGTTTGAAAGATTACAGACAAGGAGAAAGATGGTCGTGTTGATCGTTACCATGATAATGAGGTCTAGCTAGTTGCATGCTTCACACATCACTCTGCTGCTTGTGTAATAAAATGTCTTGAAACACATATTCCTTTTATTGTACCGTCTTTATTGTCATTTCTAAATGTGATAAATAACATCAGTGGTATTCTGAATTAAAGCTAATTGTTCTCTATAGTTATTTACTCTTGATATCACGTTGTGTTCTTTATCTCTAGTTTCTGTGTAAACTAGTTTTGTTCATGATGACTGCCACCTGTCTTCTAGTGATGTTTGGTACTATTAGCTGGTCATCGACTCTAACACCTTAGTAATGTTTCTATACAACGTGTCTCTGTTGACCATGGATCCATGTATCTTGACTGTTGTCTTTTTAGTTTGATTTCGCGTTTCATGTCTCCTCTCTAGTGTTAGTCTTTGAGGCCCTTTTTGACTGGTTCCTCTGCTTCGAATATAGAGCCGATATCTCCACAACCGAAGGTTCTCGGCTGCGAGGGCCGATATGACAAGTCCCTCTTTATCTGCGTCTCAACGACTGACGGTTGCTAAAGTAATTTCTTACCCACCATTTATACAGCGATGCTGGAATGCGTAAACTGAGTTTTCTACACACTAAACTACTTCTGGAAGGTTCTAGTATGCTCAAACCTGCTTACTATCTAGGTTCTCCACGAAGGATTTTTTAATTGCGTCTTCATTGCATCATCTAGTTCTGCACCTAAATATACTAATTATGTTGACATCTGGCCTTCAATGTCTTCTAGAACGTATAGAAAGCGAATACTACTGTATTTTTTTTTTTTTTGGAAAGGGCACGTCAACAAGATTTCATTAGATACTATCTATATAACTAGTGTATACATTTGCATAATATCCCTCTGTTAATAAACACAGGATGGTTCTAGAAAGGGAATGTCAATGTCTAACTATGCGCAGTATTCTATCTCCTAGCAAACATGTGCTGGTTCTAGAAACAAAACTTTTACACCCCAGTATGGTTTTTTTAGGAGCTTCACACCCTCTGAACAGAGACTTACTGAACATTCAAGAATGCTGGGCGGGAAACATTAGTTCGAATCCTCAATACATTTTTTTTTTCAATATAGTTTTATTATTGTTGCGAGCAAAGAAAAAACTCTGACCTGCACAGTTAACCATGCTGCCCTAATTTCTGAGCCTTGAAGCTACCACCCCTTCCCCCTTCTTTGCCTAACTACAAGCAAATAGAATGACAAGTCTGTCTGTTAAATATGACCAATTTATTTCGTTTAGGAAAAACGTACGATTGTTTTAAAATATAGAGAGAGGGGGGGGGGGGGGGGTTTAGGGAGAAAGAAACAGAACAATGTCTGCATTAAACGGTCTGGAATGTTATCAGTCATAGCTAGCTGACCGACAGTAGGAAACCTCTTGTAGAACTCAAACAAGGAAATGAATACGGTTGTTGTCTGGATGTTTATCTTCAGTCAGATTACAGCAAAGCTACTGCTTAAGGTTTATCACGGAAATGGAACCATTTCCTCTCACATACCCCTAGTTGGTTTGTGTCAACAAAAAATCTGAACTCGAAACCACCACTTTAAAAATCGGCATCTGGTACTAACATTACTGAAAAAAAAAAAACCTTATCTGAAATCTCGTGCGAGTTAGACCCCTGGCTAAGATGTGAGTGAGCCACAAAGGGATGGAGGAATGGCTCTTAACAGAAAGTAATCTACAGGTCACGCAAAAATGGCTGCAGGAAATCTGGGCAAACTGTATACCAGGAAAACAATCACTTGAGGTTACATTGATTCATCGTGGTTGCTTATCGGAACACTAGATCTAAAAATATCAGCGAGAAATAGATTCAGTTACTCTGGTCATTAGTGAGTGGAAATTTATCTCCCTTTCTGACACAGGGCGTCAGTAACGTTGATCTGATTGGTGTACTGCTTCCTGTACGTCGACCAGTCCCTGTGCCTGTTTGTCCCTGGGTGAAATGTATTTACAGAATACACAGAGGTATATCATCATTTGCATCATCAGTCTCCACTTCTGCCGATAAGCGTTGTGGGGAGGAACAGTTTGCGATCCATTGCTTGATGGGCAGCAATGGCTACTGTCATTCCGTGTCGATGTAGAAGCTATTTAATGTCATCAATCCATTTTTTTCCTAGGACGGCCTCTTGCCTTTAAATATATGGATAATGAAAATTTATTCTCGTTAAAATTAAAATAAATTATTAAATTAAAAATGTGTCTTCAAAAATCACAGGAATTATATATATAATCCTCTAAAAGGCTTTTTACAAGGAAATTGTATCTGTAAACAAAGAAATTGATGAGGCCCCTGCAGAATGTGAGGTCCTAAGCTGCAGCCTAGTTAGCTTATGTCAAAATATAGTATATACGTACGAAAAAAAATGAGCATTCATGCTGAAAAACTTTCGTGCATTGTTCCCGTTTGGGTTTCACGAACCTGTTGTGGAGGTTGTAAATAGATACACTTAATGCAGTTGGCGTGTCAACCCGTCGGGAATCCCAGCGACTTGTGAGTTTAAACTACACAACCTCTGGTTTATTTTACATTAACAAGCGCACACAACTGTTCTGAAACCAGCATAACCGTTTTATTAGTCAGTCATTAGAACGGAGCGACCGCATACGACCCACATTTGATTCCATCCTGGTCCTTTCATCCATAATTTTGCACATGAGCAGAAATACCTGGTGATATATTTATATATATATATATATATATATATATATATATATATATATATATATATATATATATATATATATATATATATATATATATATATATTTTTATATATATGCACCGTTTGATATATGTTTCTCTTTGAATAAAAATATTGGCAAATGTGTTACTCCATCAACTGCCAAAGCAGCGCCGCGGTATGATGTAACTTTTTCTGGTCTGATGAGCTCGAAGCTAGAACTTTTCGTTTTCCTATAAAATGTGTTAGTTTTTAGATGTTTCAGAGAGCTGTTTGTAATAGGGGTAAACCTGATGTTCTAGGGTTAAACCTGATGTTCTAGGGTTCATCAGGTTCTTAGAGCCATGATACCATCGGTCACATGTTGTTATATATGAAGTGGAGCATCTCCAGCTTGTACTAATGGCTTTGCGAAAAGGTGCGTTTGAACTGGTGGAACGCTGGTTATCCCTCTCTCTCTCTCTCTCTCTCTCTCTCTCTCTCTCTCTCTCTCTCTCTCTCTCTCTCTCTCTCTCTCTCTGTCTTTCTCTCTATATCTCTCTTTCTCTCTCTTGGATGTATCATAAAACCCAGATAAGCATTACGGCATTAAAAAAAAAATGTCAATAGAAATCCTGGAGTTTAGCTGATAAACGGGAAAAGGGGGTGGGGTGGAGGGAGGGGGTGGTAAAAAGAATGACTACTACGAGGGATCGTACATCCGAAAAGTTAAAATATTTGTTTCCCGTTAAAGAAGACTATATTTCACAAAAATTTTTTTCTTTCGTTCGCTTGAAAAAGATTATGTTAATCTAGATTTAGCATAAATCAACCTCATACAAACATACACGCAAGCACGCGCACGAACACACATACATACACACACACAGACAATGATTCCTGAAAATGAACAATGTCAGAAAGTCAGAGGTTCTGTAAAGTATGGATATAAGTTGACTAACTCCTCACTTGCACTAAAAACGAAATACAGACATTGTGGAGAGAATGAAAAGAATGAAGAAATTAAAAACGAGAGAACGGGATTATTCCCTTCACTTTTACAAAATCTATTCAAAAATAGAAGTTGAATGCAAATATGGGGAAGTAAAAATATTGTAATAATAGAGGAAAAAAAAAAAAAAAAAAAAGCAGTCTGAGAGAGACTACAAATAGCATACAAACTTTAAACATAAATTGCTGCCAACCTATACAGGGGAGACGGCAGCTTATTGGTTCGTTAAATAACATGCTGATACGTGGATCAGACCCTAGGAAAGGAAAGACTGCAATTCTATCAGACATAATGTCGTGGCGCGGCGTCCGTGGCTAGGGCGTTGTGACTCCGACTCGTAATTCCAACGTACCTCGATCGAAACCCACTGTTGGCTACGTGGTTTGTTATCATGGTATGAGGCGTCGCAGGTCCACCCAGCCTGAAATGGGTATCAGGATGGCTGTCCTGGGGAAGTAATGCTAACCTCATTACTGACCCAGTGCCGGTGGTCTGTGAAAATATGGGCGCTATTCCTATATACGAAATACGCCTAAAAGGCGTCGAATGGAATCCTAATTTTTTTTTTTTTTAAATTTACATTTTAATGTCATGACAAGGCGATAAGCACTATTTACTCTTCAATGTTATACATGTCATCTTCACCTTACCCATGACTCGGTGCATATTTTATTTCAGTTTTGGCTTGTTTAAACAGACTTGAGCTGGTGGGAATCAGCAACACACACAAAATATGAAGGCACCAGCACTCACTCGCACCTGGCCTCTACGGATGTATGTTAGTTAAGTTTATTTTAATGAAATATTAGCTTTCATGGTTTAATGTTTATACACGGTGATATTAAAATGTGACAGCAATATTTAAATTTTTCTCAGGAATTTCAAATTATTGTGCAGTTTTACATCTGATTTATATGCATACACAGACATACAGACAAACAGACAAACTAACAAACAAGGAGAAAGAAAATTGCTAGACAATCACACACATAAAACGACACATTTATATATAAATATACACACACACACAAATATATATAGTTATGGTAGATGGGCGTATGACAGACACTCAGGCAGACAAACAGATATGCGACATATATATATATATATATATATATATATATATATATATATATATATATATATATATATATATATATATATATATATGTGTGTGTGTGTGTGTAGGTTCAAAAATGAACAAACATACATACACGCTTATATCTTCATACTTACATAGATACACGCTTTGTTAAACAATGTACACACACATGCATACAGACGGACGGACGGACGTACGTAATACATACATACATAAATCGCTAAGTACGTACGTACACACATAATACACATATATACTCATGCGTGCATACATAAGTACATAAGTTCGTACTAGCGTAGGTATAACATGGAGTATTACAGCTCATACTGAATAATCCATATAAGACAGTGTTTATGTTAACAGATGCGAAAAAACCGAAGAACTATTGTCCAGTCTAGGAGTGAAGACTTTGGAAAGTTGGCAAAACTGCATACGCGAACAGTTGTATTATTAAAAATACGAAGGTCAAGTAGAGGCAAGAAAGTCAACTTCAACGCACTGGATTTACCCAGCATGCTCTGTCTTTCTCCCCCCAACGATTGCCGCCTGCCTAAGTAATCGCACAAAACATAGCTCCCATAGTTTATAGTTTATGTTAAAGATCATCAGACATGACCATTGGTGCTCTGATCTCCTCTTTAGTTTGTCTCTACGTGTCTTGATGCTAATATTCTGGTGGGTGAAAAGACGAGTGACTCGAGCATGGTTTTCGCGTCTCGCGGCTCCGATTCGTACACTATTGGTATGCTGTCTATAAAGTGAAAAATCATTTTCCAGGAAACTGAAAGCCTCACATCGTTTAGTCCCTCGTATGGCATTGATTATGTCTTTCCTGTCCACAGAGGGCTCATAGACGATAGTCTCACTGCCAGCCAGGGCGTCTGCTCTCTCATTGCCTTGCACACCTTGGACAAAAAGTAAGGTGATTCTGCAAAATGCTGCATGCATGAGCCACTGTTTCCCTATCTATCCCGCCATGATCTTCTTTAGCATGCTCATTGAATCGCTGAGCAAGCATGCATTTGTGAACTTCTGCATTTTCAGCCATTTTTGGGCCTTGTCACATCCGTTGTCAAGCTGCTGGTGGTTGAAGCAAAGGCTCCACTGTTTTCTTTATTGACTTTCCCCTTGATTCTTGCTGTGAAATCCAACGCACTTCACATCTCTAGAGCACTGACAACGATCGCCATGAATCTCAGTCAAAAGCTACACTTGTGATCTGAAAGAAGCGAGTGGCTGAAATGATGCCACAACCTTTAGAGTGCAAAGAAAGCGGCTTCACCTATTGTCCGTGGAAAGATACAAAACCAAACGAAAAGTAGACCAGCGACATTCATAATGTAAAAAAAAAGCACAAACGAAAAAGAAAGACTGCGGCCACAGAACCACCATCAGCACATTCAATGAATGAACAAAACCACATGTACAGACACGAAACCACAAAATTAGTCAACTGACGTATTCCCGATAGCAGGCACTTTGGTATCGACCGAGCGCTATAGTTAAAACAGGAAACAGACATCTAGGAGAAAACGTGGGCGATAACGTGGAGACGGTGGTGTTGTATAAATGACTGAAGTCAAATTGACCAAAGGCTGCGGACAGGCATGATTAACAAAGTCACATTCGTCGTCATCATTATCATAAACATCATGGTGAGCACTGTACTTGTTATAGACTTTAAAGTGTGATACTCTTTTCTCTTTCATCTATGTTACCTTTTGATATGATGGATGGAATCCAGTGCAGCACTTTCAGTCTCTATTGCAACGTTTTGGGTATCTTCGTTTCTACATCCCATTTGTTTGATATTTCAGTGACCGCTTGTCATTTTCAGTCCGCTTCTTCTACGGATGTGTCTGATATATAGCCATTTTCTTAGTCTTATAACACAGTCACTTGCCAAGGACTTTCTTTTTGTTCTTTACGTGCTTTTGGTGTCGAGAGAGATATCAGGTTCTGCTTTGTGCTCGTCTGGCTGCTTTGACCATAGACACATCGTGGTGCTGTAGAGTTTCTCTGATGTTATCTTTCCATGTTGTTCTTGGTCTATCTCGCGCTGTAAGTCCCCTCACCTCTTTTGGTATATGCTTTGTATGGTATAGCATTAGAAGGAATTCTTTTCAAGTGGGCAAACCTTTTGATTTGCAATAGTCAAGTGACGTTTAATCAGTCCGTTTATATCTTATTGTACTTGTTTTAACGGTATTAAATTCATTGCTGGATTGCTAGGCTTGTCGCAACTTCACCAGAGCTCCCTTGGCCAGGACGTTTCGGGGTGTCACAGGATAACCTTTATGGCTGCTGTTGCTGTCCCGTGCCACAAGGCCACACCATACTTCGCCCAATCCTACTTCTTTGTGCCATAAACTGTAATTGTAAAAAATTGTAATAGCCTCAGCTCATATGGCATTTTAAGTTCCTAACATGTCGGCCACGTCAGTTAGACGCATAATTTAGCTATCTAATCTTAATTTGGAATGTTAAATTTTGAAGTAAGAATCGACATCACAGTACTAAGGACATCTCCATAAGCGCTACGTCCGAATCTTAAGCAGCAAGCGAAGAGTTAAAATTCAGATAGTACCAGTAACTGTCTGATTGTATAACCGTCTCGCCTTTTCCCTAAGCGTCGAGGGTCGGCCAGATCCCTTGTAACTCATCGCAGTGCCATTCCCCTCAGACCATATTATCTTTCTGCGCCTTTGCATTGTCCACTCGGTCCCAAAAGGCCCCACAGCATCCAGCTTTTTAAACATCAGTTCACCACCAAGTCGTGCAGAACCGGCCAGTCTATCCGCCTGCTGATTTCTCAACACACAGGCATGACCTGGAGAAAATATTCAGAGAATGCCTAATAGCCGGGACCTTTGAAGTGGTGCTTGCCACTTTGCACGGAACATGCATATCTCCACCTTTCTCCACATGCAACATGCTCTGTGAGTCAGTGACAATGACCGCATGTGTGTAAGCCTAATTTAATAAGATTAGCCTAATTTCAGCAAAAGCTGAAATATTTTGGTCATTTCAAGCGCCAGGACGGACTGGAAAAAAAAGTTATAGCAGAAGGCATGGTACCAGGAAGGAGGAGCAGGGGCCGACCAACACGAAGATGGGAACAGGATATAAGTGACTCATGGAGTATGAAAGTTCATGAGGGGGGGGGGGGAGCTGGTGAGAGACCGAGTTTCTTTCAGGCAAATCGTGAATCGGACCTGCTACATGATGATAATGAAGCTTAATTTAATACTGTCATTTGCCAGATGAATAACAAGCTTCTTTCTGTTTTATCGCAAGCTGTGTGACGTTGGTTATCATGTCCGTCCACAACCTTTTGTCTTGTATACTTTCAATCATTTTTGACACAGATGATCTTCCATGTCATGATGTAAAACTGCCCAGCAGTTTCTGTTTTTGTCTCCGTCTGCATTTTTTTCTCCTCTTACATCTTCCACCATCACGATGTAGACTAGTTGTTATTTTTCATTCTTTAGACGTTACCTAAGAACGTAGATTGTCTTTTACTTATATGTGTAATTAGTCCTTCTATGGAGTTAAGTGCTTTTTGAAGATTCATTACTATTTGATCTGAAAAAGGAAGCTAATATCCCTTATTATGGACTTTGCTGGCTCATACGCTAGAGGCATGTCACGCCCTATGTAATTAAACTTTCTAACATAATGAACAAGGTTTAGAAGCACACAACTGGTCAACTGGTAACGATAAGAGCCCTAAACTCATTTTTTTCCAAGCCTTTTTTGCATTTAACCACTTGCAGACCGAGGAGTTGAACATAGAACCAACTGAGTTGGCGCTTCATCCACAGCTTCAGCAGCTAGCGCAGAGTTCATATCCCGATGATACCAGTTACAGTCTGACTGTTTATACGCCTTGCCCTCCCCTAAATGTTGAAAATTTGACTGATCCCATTTCATTTCTCACTGCATCATTCTCTTCACGGTAGCTGTAATGATCTGGCTGTGCCTCCACACTATTTACTCACCGCCAAAGGCTCTTTATGCTCTTGTTGTGTAGTCTCAATCTTTGATGGGATTTCACTAGTAAAGTGATTTAAACGCTTGCAACGTGCTTCAAAGTTTTGGTGTAGGTATCAAACTTATGTATTTTATTCGCGAGTTATACTTTGGAGCCCCACGGGATCGTTGCTGGTGCTAGGATATGTTTGCTTTATGCGGCGCACTCGGTAGATTTCTAGTGGCTCAAATGCATATTGTAAAACTCTAATATTGAAGACTGTTTTCCTCGAGGTCGACGTGCGTCTGCCTCGGAGGCCAAGAACCAACAGACAGCATATAAATAAACCAGATATGTAAAATATGTGTTAAGAGTCTATGCAATCCATTCACGATTTGAAAAAAAAATTCCAGAGTTGTTTGACGCCTGTCTCTTTGATGCTCGATGATCCTTATCACTGTCGTCTTCATCATCGACATCATCACCAATCCGTGTGTGCCTCTTACTTACATATGTCAGAAGGCAAACACACTTAAAGAGTCGACAGCTGTGCTTACATTAAAAAACCTGCACTGCGATAACACATTTACGCACATGTCATAACAAAGACTGGGCGGTAAAGCCATGCTATTGGCGTCATCTCATTTCTTGGATTTAGAGTCAGGAATGTGTACAAGCTCTGAGCTCAAGTTTCCAGAATGGCAGGTGATATCAATATTCCTGTGCTAAAGTAGGAAGCTGTGTATACCAGTTGTTAGTGTTGATACACCAGACATCCCAGTTGTCATCCTATACGATATAACAAGTACAATAAGGTATATCATCCGACTTGATTTGCTCTTTTAATAAATACTGACGCCGTTAGCATAATCAACGAGAGTAAATCTGAAACTGTCAGGTATTTCTATCCAAGGATCGATTAATTTATCGTACAATAGATCAGCATGAAGACGCGAGGAATGAACTTTTAGACAGTGATTTTAGTGCACACACCAGCAACAAGCCACAAGGTGGATTTATAGCAGTGGTTCTCAACCTGCCCAATGCCGCGACCCTTTAATACAGTCCCTCATGTTGTGGTGACTCCAAACCATTACATTTTGTTCGTCGCTGCTTAGAAATTCACAACTTCAGTAAATATGTGGTTTTTTTTAATGGTCTTATGCGATCCCTGGACAAGGGCCGTTCAACCCCCACAAGAGTCGCGATTCGTAGATTGAGGACCAATGATTTGGAGAATCTAATCTGCTCTTCCAAGAGACCTTTCAAAAAATTTCAGAATTAATGCAAAAAAAGTTGGCATATAAAAAAAAAAAATTTGTTTATATATTAAAAAAAAAAAAAGAAAAAAGTTTAGAACAATTATTTGCTGTGTTAGAATAGTTTTAGTCGCGAGATTTCAAACAGGTTTGAAAAAGTTGACATATGAAAGGGTCCCTGTGGCAAATTTAATCGTTCGCTTGGCGTCCTGAAAGTTGGTAGATTTCTTTTTAGACCATTTCTTTTTTCCACATGCGAGCGTGTTTCTGAGATATATGGGGAACGTCGCTACAGCTACAGGGTTCAATTGTGTGCGACGATATAAGTGGAGCTTCACCAATCTGCGAGACAGAATAAACTAAATGGGATAGAACATAAGTTTTTCTAGTATACTAAATTGTTGATTTTCTTGAAAAAAAAAAATCCATTTAACAAAAATCTTATTGAAAACACGGAAACGGATTTTTACACAAACGCACTTGAGTCGAAAGAATTCCTTCAATATCTACAGATCAGGAAAACAATGGTCTAATCCGCTGTAGTTAAAAAAGGAAGGACAAGATCTTATGAATTGTTGCTGATAGTTAACTGCAAATTCATCAACATCATTGTCACTACCATCATCATCATCACTGGCACCATCATCGCTGTTGTTTCATCATTAGTTCCTTCCACGTTTATGTTCATAGGACGACACACACCACAAGTGTGAGCAGCTGTGCTTACAGGAGAACATCTGTGCTGAGCAGACACATTTATATACATGGTTTTCATAATGGATCGGTGTTAAAGCAAGCGATCCCGTTCATTCACTATTGGGGTCTGAAAGTTTTATGTAAAAACTCTGAGCCCAGTGACAACTACCAGTGAAAAGTTCACATGTTTGAGTGAAGGGTTGCATGTACTTGTTGCTAGTTTGCCTACACAAGCCACGCCCAACTGCCATCATTCAGGTGAGGATGAGAAATAATGAGGTATTTTCTCAGGCCTTGATTGGTTCTTTTAATAAATTCCTGACGTAATTCTTCTTTTTGTTGTTTGATGTTGTTGTTGCAGTTGTTCGTGCTCTTCCGGCCTTAAGTTTTGTTCTAGACTCAGAGTTTTGCATGCACATCGGTTTTACAGATCTAGCGTATTTTATTTTTTTAAATTTTACTGTTGGTTCCTCGCTTCTTAGACTGATACAGTCCATCTTCGAAGAAAACACACCCACTTAGTCGCCTTTTACAATATGCTTCTTAGGGTATCAGTTGGTCTAGTTTTTAAACCCACAACTGGGCCTTGGAAATCAAGCAGGGAGTCTCTTTTTTTGATCTTAAACATAGACTCTGTTGGCTATATTTCAGTCCCAAGTCACGTAATCGTGTAAGCGTCAAGTGCTCATCGGTAACCAGCAGCCTAGTTCGACAATGTTGATATTATCAGCCCAGCCATGTGTCTTTATACTTGCATTAGTGCTTAGCTTGCCAGTTGACCCTCTCTCATTACATTTTCCTCCAGCATAATGTGAAACTTTTTAGTCTTGCCTACCCATTCAGAATGTAGATCCAGGTGAGGAACACCACGTGCGACTTCACTATACTATCTACCTATTCAAAATGTAGATTCAGGTGAGGAACACCACGTGCGATTTCAGAAAGCTATCTACTCATTCAGAACTGAGCCCACCTGTTGCGATTCTCTTAAGTGTGTTCCAGGAGACTGATATGCTTACCGCCGTGTGTGGCTACTTTGTATAATCTAACATTACTAAGCGTATCAAGACAACCACGTGGTGAGCGATGATAATTAAACAGCTGTAGAGATTGACACCTAGCAGATGCTATTCAGATCCCATCACAGGACACCGAAATGGCTCATTTATTACCAGTTCAAGATTTCAAACACTGTTCAGGCTAAGTAGGTTTCACATGCCGTGTGTACAACATCCCCCCCCCCCCCCCCCTTTTCCAAAAAAAAAAAAAAAAAGTTACGTAGTCTATAGACAACCTTCTGTCTTGTGCGATTTCGTTCACTCCTGACGCATGTTTTTCCATGCCAGGATGTCAAACAGTCCACCATCTTCTCTCTGTGCCTCGCTCTTCGTCTTTTCCTCTCTTAATGTCCAATCGTCACAACGTGCTCCGTCTTCTTCTTTTGCCTGTTGCGATTCTCTTAAGTGTGTTCCAGGAGACTGATATGCTTACCGCCGTGTGTGGCTACTATGTATAATCTAACATTACTAAGCGTATTAAGACAACCACGTGGTGAGCGATGATAATTAAACAGCTGTAGAGATTGTCACCTAGCAGATGCTGTTCAGATCCCATCACAGGACACCGAGATGGCTCATTTATTACCAGTTCAAGATTTCAAACACTGTTCAGGCTAAGTAGGTTTCACATGCCGTGTGTACAACATCCGCCCCCCCCTCCCAAAAAAAAAAAGTTACGTAGTCTATAGACAACCTTCTGTCTTGTGCGATTTCGTTCACTCCTGACGCATGTTTTTCCATGCCAGGATGTCAAACAGTCCACCATCTTCTCTCTGTGCCTCGCTCTTCGTCTTTTCCTCTCTGAATGTCCAATCGTCACAACGTGCTCCGTCTTCTTTTTTTGCCCCCCCCCCCCCTTTTATAAAGAGTGGTTGGCAGGTTGTGTTCTTGTGTACAGCAAGATTACGATTTGTGTGCTTTTTGGGTCTGGATATCGCACATAAAGAAATAAAACCGGAGACTGTTCAACCTGATGGAGTTAAGCGTAAAGGGCAAAACACGCTTAATATATGCTATATAGTAGGATATGCCTTCAATGGGGAAAGTACAATTTAGAACTCGTGTAAGTAAAAACGGGGCTTTTTAGGTAACGTTTCTGTGTGGTCATTAGTGGACAGTGGTAGTAGTCAAAGCCTATGGCTATGACTTTGTGTAGTTAGAACATTTCAGGCAAGTAATGATAATGTATTCGACTTGTTAGATGGTGACCAGTAGTGGACAGTGTTGTAGTCAAGGTATGTGGCTATGACTTTGTGTAGTTAGAACATTTCAGGCAAGTAATGATAATGTATTCGGCTTGTTAGATGATGGTCAGTAGTAGACAGTTGTAGTAGTCAAAGTATGTGGCTATGACTTTGTGTAGTTAGAACATTAGTTAGTTAGTTAGTTAGTTAGTTAGTTAGTTAGTTAGTTAGTTAGTTGGTTGGGTTATCGTCATTGCACTCCGGACATGTCCATAGGTGCTCAGATCCTCCCCTCAGTATGAACCCCAACGTCCGATGGCTAATAGTACCAGTTCTATGTTGATTAACAAGTCTTCTGACGTGTCCGGTGTGCGTCTCGTTTTTTGCTGTGCCGATCTTAATTCCCAAGTCTGCTATTCTGGCGAGTGATGTGGATTCACTGCCACCAAAGTCCTCTATCCTTCCCATTTCTCTGAGGGCATTGATAATATCAGCATGATCCATAGGCCGACCGTCGGTAGTGATAGCGGATCCAGCCAACCTGTCAGCTCTTTCATTTCCATCGACGCCTGCGTGTCCCGGAACAAAAATAAAGGTGACTCCACGCACAGTGGACTTCTGTAATGATTCAAGCCATTGTCTTCGCACTGAACCTGCCTGAACCCTCCGGATCATACTCATTGAATCACTGAGTATACATATGCGGGTGTATTTTTTGTGTTTCAAGCCAGGCAAACGCTTGCGTCACTGCCATCACCTCCACCGTCATGCTGCTGGTTGTCATGGAGAAGGCACCGTTGGCTTCTTTGACTGTTCTGCCCGCTGAGCGTGCTGTAAATGCCCATGCGCTTCTTCTTTGGCGTATAACGGATCCGTCTGTGTAGATTAGTGCATCTGCTTCGTCTGAATTTTCACCGATGAGAGCGTTGACCTCTGCATTAACAGCAACAGGATTCTCTTCTCTACATCGCCTGTTGAGTGTGACAATACAGGAAAATGTACAAATAAACGCCTGAGGCACAGGTATCCATTCTGCACCAGGTATGATGTCGGTTAGGCTGCATATTTGCCTAATAACATCTTCTGCCCGACCTAGCCACGATTTTCCCCTCTTCAGTCTGTCGCCCTTTTCACTAAAAAGCGCTTGATGCAGTGGGTGTTTCTTATCAGCACATATTTTGAGGTATGCCCGAGCCCTCCACATTCTGATCCTTTGGTTCATTGTTGGAAAGTCAAGTAGATACCTCATTGCTTCACAGGATGTGTCTCTTGTACATCCCAAAATAATGCGCATGGCTTCATTTTGCACCTTTTCGAGTCTTTCAATCTGGGTAGCACTGACAGTGAGGATGGCCAGAGCGTATTCAATGGGTGAAAGGACCAGACCGTAGAATAGAAGTTAGAACATTACAGGCAAGTAATGATAATGTATTCGGCTTGTTAGATGGTGGCCAGTATTGAACAGTGGTAGTAGTCAAAGTATGTGGCTATGACTTTGTGTAGTTAGAACATTACAGGCAAGTAATGATAATGTATTCGGCTTGTTAGATGATGGTCATTGGTAAACAGTGGAAGTGCTCTGTATGTGCTATGACTTTACTTAGTTAGAAAATCTAAGGAAAGCAATGCATTTATATATGGCTTGTTAAATTATGATCAATCGTAGCGGTCAAGGCATGTGGGTTTAAATTTCTTATAGTAGAAACATGAAAAATTATTAAAAAAAGTCACTGAAAGTTATATACTTGGTTTGTTAGATAAGGTCAGTAGTAGTCAGTGACAGTGGTCAGGGCATATGTCTATGGCTTTTCATAGAGTAACAATAAGGAGGGGGGAAAAAAACAGCAACCGTGGAGCAGGGATAATATTTTCGGCTTGTTTTATGGTAGTCAGTGATGGTCAGTTGTAATGGTCATAGCTGGCTGCTAAATTCAAGATAGCAGGCTCCCCATGTAAGATGGCTGGCTCCTCCAAGATGTGAAGAACCAAGGAACTTCAGATAATTGACGTCTGGTATGACTGGTATATAGTTCACCCCTTCAAGATGGCTCGCTGCCTAAGATGGCAGTCAAGAAGTATGTCTGGCTGTTTCTCTGTTATTCGGTCGATCTACCCATCCATCCATCACTATGTCGGTCTGTCTATCTATTTTCTCCGCATATCGCTGTTGGCACATCAGGCCTTTATTCACAAGCAATCACCACTGCTGCTTCCGGTCTGATACTTTTCTGCCTATGGTATCTCATGTTAGTCTGCATTTCTCATACTGTCCTCCATATTTTTCCAGGCCGTCCATGTCACCGTTTTCCATGTGCCGTCCTTGGCGAGGTCTCCTTGCCAAAATGTCACGACGTAAGCGATTCGGCACCACTACTTATTTGAAGAAGTCTAAATATATCTGTAAATAGCTTCATTATTGAGAACCTGACTGCTTATAAAATCCACGTGAGAATAAAGTCAACATTTCTGTAGACAGGTAGCTCTTCCCGCTGGCACATCAACGTAACTGTATCTATGGCAAGCAAGCTTCGAGTGTGCCGGTGTTTTTTCAAAACTGGTAATAGGAAATTTTTAATAGGAAAGAAAGCAGATAGAAAGGGAATTTGTTATTTACCTCATTGTTTGCTAACCTTATAGTTCAGTAACCTCATAGTTCAGTAACCTCACAGTTTAGTAACCTCATAATTCAGTAACCTCATAGTTTAGTAACCTCATAATTCAGTAACCTCATAGTTTAGTAATCTCATAATTCAGTAACCTCATAGTTCAGTAACCTCATAGTTTAGTAACCTCATAGTTCAGTAACCTCATAGTTCAGTAACCTCATAGTTCAGTAACTTTGTAGTTTAGTAACTAATAGTTAAGCAACCTCAGAGTTCAGTAACATCATAGTTTACTATCTCATAGCTCAGTAATCTCATAGCTCAGTAACCTCATAGTTCAGTAACATCATAGTTTAGTAACCTCACAGTTCAGAAACCGCATAGTTTAATAACATCATAGTTCACTATCTAGTTCAATAACCTCATAGTTCAATAAAAGCATAGTTCACTATCTCATAGTTAAGTAAACTCATAGTTCACTATCTCATAGTTCAATAACCTCATAGTTCAAAAAAATCATAGTTCACTATCTCATAGTTAAGTAAACTCATAGTTCAGTAACATCATAATTTAGTAATCTCATAGTTCAGTAACCTCATAGTTCAGTAACATCATAGTTTAGTAACCTCATAGTGCAGTAATCTCATATTTCAGTAACCTCATAGCTCACTCACCTCATAGTTCAGTAATCTCATAGTTCAGTAACTTCCTAGTTCAGTAAACCCAGTTTAGTAACCTCATAGTTCAGTAACCTCATAGTTCACTAACCTCATAGTTTACTCACCTCATAGTTTTGTAACCTTGTACACAAACATAACAAGGGACGCCACGGAAAAACAAACAGCATTCTAATTAATTTAAAAAAAACACAGTAACATGTAAACACATAATCATTTTCCACGATTTGTCCTTCCAAGCCAATGTGTTTCTGCTTGAGAGGTGTGGAATCAGCAGTCTGTGCACAAATGAGGCAGATCTGTAAAATGGATGTGCACGCAAAACTTTTTTTTTTCAAGTATCCAGAAACCATGAGTTGTTAACCCTTTGGCTTGGTACTATGGATATCGCAACCCTTTGGCCTTGATTCTATTATAGATAGCGTAAATGTGGCTTTTCTGCCTACCCCCATGCGTGAACCCGGACCACAAGAGGTTCGTCACCCTGTCACCGTGAAGTCCGGTTTAGCCAGCTTCGCTAGCGAGCCGGGCACATGCAAAACTTAAGTTCTGCAAAATGACAAAAGTCCTGAAGAAGACGAATAACTGGGACTTTCGGTCAGAGTTTACATACGTTTTTATTTTTAGAAAGCTCTACATTAACGATTGCGTCATACCGTTTATTTATTTCTGTCCTGCACATACACCAGTTAACGACTTCGGCTCTTCGCACATATTTTTGTAATTTTTAAATCAAATTAATGTGAAATTTGGTAAAAGCAAATCAGTTTCCTTTTCACCGCAAAATATTTGCATGTGCCAGTGTTAGGTATACTCTGCCACCATTGTTCCCAAAGCTGGAGAGAAAAGGATGAGGGTTAGATGCGGAGGATATGTTCTTCCACTATACAAAGTAACCATCTTGCACAGGTACATACAGTAAACAGCAGAATCCTGAACAACATTAGACCTCGTTCATTTTTCCCTCCTATTTTGTAATGAATGTGATTGCCCTTTTTTTCACATTTCGTTTTGCGTACACATCCGTTTCACAAATATGTTTTATATACAGACATACTGTCGGTCCCTCGCGTTCAGGTAGAGGAGCTCCGACTTCGATGGAAATCTCCTATGGTAGTAGCTTTTAGCAGGCAGCAGCTATATTCTTTACCACCCCCTCTCCAAAAGCCCCGGTATTAGCAATACAATCGACATACTAGGGGTGAATGTCCGCAGCTGTTGCTAGAGAAAAGACCGTTTTTGTGTTTTCCGAAAAATGTAGAGAAAATCTTTCTGTGCAAGAGTGTGTGCATTCGTCATCACCAATCAGCAGGACCCTTACAGAAGGTGGCTCTCGTCACGGCACGTCCGACAGTCTCTCTATCTCTAGCCCCATTTTCAGCAGTCTGTGCTTTTATAGCCAATGAATCTGGAATGTGGAACTCGAGTGGAACAGTAACCCATAGTACTATTGATAGTGTGGGATGATCAACAATGATCTCCCAGACTTATCGACAAAACACAGGATGATGATCATTAGGTTGTATGCATGCAAGTCACGGGCGCTAATTCACACAGGGGACATTACATTCAACATTGTTTTATCTAGTAACTGTGGGTTACATTCCTTGTCTTTCGCTGATGTATCTCTGATGAGAACACACGTGTCAGAAAATCTGCTCGCCAGACAGAAATGAGATTTCATTCTTAAATATGTCAGTTAAATGATTCTGTGCATTCTTGTTTGTGTCTTGCTAAGTATCTTAGCGTTTTGTTTATAAATATCAGTCTTCCACACACACAAACGCACACAGTTCCCTCAATTGAAGAACTATAACTGCTCACATTCCTTGCCACGGCACATGCTGATGGTGATTATTACGTCAGTAATGGAAGGTCAAACCAAAAAAAGGAGTCCCACAATACACCAGGTACACATAACACTGGAACAAATCAACAACCCCAATATAGCAGGCACAAGTTACATGTCTTATCGTAACCACTAACATTGTCCACAAGTACTGCAATACAAAACAACACACCAATTATGATATTATAGTGCGATCAGTCTCTTTATTATGGACAAACACACTGAGACAAAGAAAAACTGATGATTAATACCTCACTACCAATCTACCACTCCTACAAAGCACACCCACATCAGCAGTTCCAGAACATGGACAGAACAGCCTAGTGAACTACGTACAAAGTGTCTGCTACGGGCGGCTTACGCCAATCCTGCAGGTAACCTGCGTGATGTGCTTAACAGTCTCTGACGTTCCCCCCTCGCCACCCGAAGGCCCACATAGATGCAGAATTTGGTGAAAAGAATCCAGATCTCCTGTCTGCTACCCAGTAACTCATTGAAGTTTCACTGACCAACCTCCAGTTAATTAGCTTCCCCCATAACCTCATCATCTCAACTGCACTCTGGCCAACACACACAAAGTTATCGCGACACATTATGTACCACCCACTCCCACCAACAGCTGTCAGCTACATGTGGAACTCACATCCCCCACATAACTCGGGATGATTGCAGTCACAAGTGAATATTAAGCAAATTCTTCTTACCAACTTTAAGTGGCTCAAATGTTTACATTCTCAACCCGTCAACACAACCTGAATGCCTATGTGTACATATGCTTCACAAAGCCCTGGCTTCATTAACTCTTTACACACCACAGTGACTTTCGCATACAACAGTGGTACTGTAGATTAATGTACTATGTGCAGATAAAAGCTGTGTTCTAGCCACAACGTTCCTTTGTCGTATGTGTTTGTGATATTGTGAAGCTGACAGTTTCTACTTTTCGCAGTGTTTGAGATTCTTGCAAACATTTGTAAACTCTTTAGAGAATGTAAACGTAGACAGTCTGTCGGTTGTGTTATGAAAAGGAATGGACTCGAGAACTTGGTAACAGCCGGTAAAATTGAAATTGAACGTTTCTCGTATTATTTGCAGTGATGTGGACACGTTGTTTCCAAAATCCTCAGATCAGCAGGACCCTTACAGAAGGTGGCTCTCGTCACGGCACGTCTCTAAGGGCATTGACACTGTATGAGTGATCCATGGGCCGGCAATTTCCAATTATTGCAGCACCTGCCAGTCTATCAGCTCTTTCATTACCAACAGCACCTGCAAGCCCTGGAACAAATATCAAGGTAACTGTACACACACACAGGAGAGTTTTGCAACGACTCAGTCCACTGTGTTCGTAACCAGCCTGCCACGACCCACCGGATCATGCTCAAAGAATCACTCAGCACACACACGAGGGAATAGTCCTGTGATTCTAGCCACATAAAAGCTTGTATCACCGCCATCACCTCCATCGTCATGCTGCTGGTAGTCACGGAAAAGGCTTGGCTGGCTTCTTGAAATGTTCTGCCCGAAGAGCGAGCTGTCAATGCTCATGCACTCTTATGTCCTCCTATAACTGACCCATCAGTGAAGATCAGCACATCTGTCTGGTCTGACTTGTCACCAATAAGCGCGCATACCTCGCCGTTGACACCAGAGGGATTCTGCCCCCCCCCCCCCCCCTTTCCCTTCCTACCCTTAAAACACCTATAAAGCGTTACAACACAAGAGAATGTGAGATAGGGCTCTTTAGACACTGGTATCTATTCCTCACCTGGATGGATATCTGTAAGGCTGCAGACCTGCATGGGCCTTTTTTCCCGAGTCTAGATTTACTAGCATAGTACTTGATGTACTCCCAGTAGTTTAGATAGTCAGAAACAATTGTCCAACCTCAGGGTGTTCTGTGACTACATTTGCTGGTACAGCACAAGATGATGATGATGCATACAAAAACATACAACACAGCTGTTTTCTCACACAATGTCAGGAAAACATTTCTATGAGTTCAGTTTGTGGAAGCTGTTTTCTCACACAATGTCACGAAAACATTTCTATAAGTTCAGTTTGTGGAAGCTGTTTTCTCACACAATGTCACGGGAACATTTTTATGAGTTCAGTTTGTGGAAGCTTTTTCTCACACAATGTCACGAGAGCATTTCTATGAGTTCAGTTTGTGGAAGCTTTTTCTCACACAATGTCACGAGAGCATTTCTATGAGTTCAGTTTGTGGAAGCTGTTTTCTCACACAATGTCAGGAAAACATTTCTATGAGTTCAGTTTGTGGAAGCTGTTTTCTCACACAATGTCACGAAAACATTTCTATGAGTTTAGTTTGTGGAAGCGGTTTGAGAAGAATTCAGAAAGTCAAGAAGATGCAGGCCAGGTTTCTACTGCACTCCCAGGTACTTCTGATAACCACAGGTGTCAGCAGGTAATTATTCTAACCAGGTGTTCTGCGGGAGGCACAATCTTTGATGTGTGTGCTGGCTGTTTACTGCTTGCGCTATTTTGTCTGTGTCACTAGTGTACAAAAACAACAGAGCAAATGGTCAGGATATGTCTCGGGACAACCAACAGTTCAAATCGTCAGGATATGTATCGGGACAACCAACACATCAAATCGTCAGGATATGTGTCGGGACAACCAACAGTTCAAATGGTCAGGATATGTGTCGGGACAACCAAAAGATCAAATGGTCAGGATACGTGTCGGGACAACCAACAGATCAAATGGTCAGGATATGTGTAGAGACAACCAACAGATAATTCACCACCGAAAGCCCTCCTACTTAGACATTATAATCACAGAGCCATACAGGTCGACCCCGCCGGCTATGAACAGATGGAACATCCGCCGCCATAAATAAGTGGCTCTAAACCTTCCTAATGCCGCGGCCCTTTAATAAAGATCCCTCATGTTGTGGCAATCCCCAAACAATTATTTTCTGTCATAACTGCAATGAACATGTTTTTTTTATGGTCTTAGGCAACCCATATGAAAGGGTCGTTCGACCCAAAAAAGGGTCCTGACACTCAGGTTAAGAACCATTGCACTAAATACTACCTTCAACGTAGCACACATCAAGGCTGGTACCGATGACTCTACAACATGACTCTGAAAGGCAAAACAGGACTTGAAAAGAAGAAAAAGAAGAAGAAAAAGAAGAAGAAGAAGAAGAAGAAGAAGAAGAAGAAGAAGAAGAAGAAGAAGAAGAAGAAGAAGAAGAAGAAGAAGAAGAAGAAGAAGAAAGAAGAAGAAGAAGAAGAAGAAGAAGAAGAAGAAGAAGAAGAAGAAGAAGAAGAAGAAGAAGAAGAAGAAGAAGAAGAAGAAGAAGAAGAAGAAGAAGAAGAAGAAGAAGAAGAAGAAAAAGAAGAAGAAGAAGAAGAAGAAGAAGAGAGGGTAAGGAAGAAAATGAAGAAGAGCAAAGAGACCACTTTAAATTAATGAAAACGTTTGAGATTTTGAGGTTTTGAACAAAAAATAACATCATGGTACACGGGTGAAGCCCATAAGTGCTCCGTTGTTCTTCTTAGTCTGAGTCCTAAGAAGCTCAGCACAAAGTACAGGCTCTGTAGCACAGGCGAGGATTCTGAAATACTTTGGGTAGATTTCTAACTCTAAATTTTGCTCGGGCAGCGCGGTTAGGTTACTCTTTTCGATTTCCAACTGCCAAAGGATTTTACTGTACGAGCACTTCTTCAGCGAATCTTAGATGGGTCATTTATATTGAAATATTATTGACCCAAAGAAACGAATAAGACTGGTACTTGGCCTGGATAGAGCATAAAGTTATCGTTGGCTTAGACAGGACACCGAGTACACTCATGTCAATCAAGGAAAGAAAATGAAAGTTAAAGACTTTGATGTAGATGTCAATAGACGTGAGATCTTAAACATATCAGAGCCAAATCAACTTGTTACTTTTCAGGGAACTGAAATTAACATTGCAATCTCAATGCAATATTGACAGTTTCAAAATGTAATTTGTGGAAAACGGTAAGAGCCACTAGGTTCACTTTCATAAAAACTACAGGTGGAAGGAACATTATTTGTGAAAAGTCACATTTGATTGCTAGTCGAAGCAAATACCTGAGGCAGATCCGTGAGCAACGGAGGCAAGGCAATGTTATTGTATATTTGGATGAATCCTGGGCTAGTGCTCACCTATGCTAAAGAATGGCAATCATTTACCGGTGAACAGTAACGGAACATTTAAAGCAGCAAAGGCTAGTGCATTATTCTCACTTATGCAGGAAGCAGTGAAAAAGGCCTTATCCATGATGCTGGACTTTTTTTCCAATTAAAAAGTACGGATGGTGGGGACTACCACACTGAAATGAATGGACACATTTTCAAGCACTGGATGGAGAATGATCTTCTTCCAATTCTGGACAGACCAAGGTGCCTAGTAATGGAGAATGCCGCCTTTCATAATTCCGAATCAGAGGAAGACAAAGTACCAATGACGTCAAATACAAAATATCCCATCAGGACGCGGCTTGCTAAAGAGAAAGTCAACTTTGACGACACATATTTGAAGGCAGAGTTGCTGTAGTTTCTGAGGAAAGCCAATAAGACAAAGTTGTATCACACTGACAAAATCATTAATGAATACGACCACACTTCTCTGCGACTCCCTGCACATCATTCACACCTCAAACCGATAGAGATTGTCTGGGCTAAGGTCAAAAGACAAGTTGCCGAAAAGAACAGTACATTAAAAATGTATGATATTGAAGTTATGACACGCGAGACCTTCTTAAAAAAAAGAAGACATTCATTTCTAGAAAAAGTATGTTGAACTTGTGCTCCGAGAGGAAGACGAGTGCTGGCACCGAGATGGTTTACAATCTGTTTAGCCAGTAACAATTATCAACCTTTTGGGATCGTCAGACTCACAATGATGAAAACCATTGTTTCGATGAGTAGTTGAATATCATCAACTTGTTTGGTAAATACATCTACAGTTGCAACAAACACATCTCTATATTCAAATGTGTCAACTATAATACAATTTGCTGCGCAGTTAAGATACACCGTGGGGTCTAATGGTGACTGAAGGGGAATACTAACTGTTGCATATAGGGACATGTTTACAATGTAACAAGGCAGACACATTGGCTGGATCTGCACCACTGGGTGGTGAGTTGATACATGACAAGGTAGATGTGGTCAAGGCCTTTTAATAACAAGTAATGAAGTCAATAGAGAAAAAAGATTATCATAGCCTGGAGAGAATGATACACCTGGGTGTGACCAGAGGGCCTGGCCGGCATACTACACTCAGAAGAGAGACAAAATTAATATATAATCAGACTGCGTCGGGTACCATTAGTACTGCAACTCTGCGCTGGCTGCTGAAGATGGGGACGGAGCGTATATGTAAATGCCCTGAGTGCTGTGATGTCTTTTTTTGACTCAGCTCTAATCAACTCAGTTGAACATAAATGACAACAAATAAATTTACTTCTCTTATAAGTGCATTTTGAAGATAAGCCCCTGAACAACAAACAAACCAACCAACCAACCAACAAACAAACAAAACAAAATAGGGAATTCAGAATTGTGTTGTAAAATCTGAAAGTTTATTCCATTTATTTACAGTTCTTCGAAAAGATCAAAGGAATTGGCTGGTATTCAACATCCTGAGCATCTATGGACTAAAGAATACCAATTTTGTTGCGTCATGTGTATTCTAAGGTTGCTTGATAAAAATCGTTGCTATCTAACAGGCAGTTTTCGAGAAAATGGCTTACAAGTGTGTTAATGCGATGTTGAACGAACTATAGTCAAGATTCTTGTCCGCCTAGATTTTAATTTTGGAGATACAATCTGACCCACAGAGCAGTGATCACAGCAGGCCGCTTGGAGTTTAGGCAATACAGGAATGTGGAGTCTGAGAGTCAGAGAGTATAGGAGTATAGGACACTGGAGTCTCAGAGAGTAGAGGAGGACACTGGAGTCTCCAGAGATTAAAGGACACTGGAGTCTGTCCAGAGATTAAAGGACACTGGAGTCTCAGAGAGTAGAGGACACTGGAGTCTCAGAGAGTATAGGACACTGGAGTCTGTCCAGAGAGTAAAGGACACTGGAGTCTGTCCAGAGAGTAAAGGACACTGGAGTCTCAGAGAGTAGAGGACACTGGAGTCTCAGAGAGTAGAGGACACTGGAGTCTCAGAGAGTACAGGACACTGGAGTCTCAGAGAGTAGAGGACACTGGAGTCTCAGAGAGTACAGGACACTGGAGTCTCAGAGAGTACAGGACACTGGAGTCTCAGAGAGTAGAGGACACTGGAGTCTCAGAGAGTAGAGGACACTGGAGTCTCAGAGAGTAAGGAGGAGTCTCAGACACTGGAGTCTCAGAGAGTACAGGACACTGGAGTCTCAGAGAGTAGAGGACACTGGAGTCTCAGAGAGTACAGGACACTGGAGTCTGTCCAGAGATTAAAGGACACTGGAGTCTCAGAGAGTAGAGGACACTGGAGTCTCAGAGAGTAGAGGACACTGGAGTCTCAGAGAGTACAGGACACTGGAGTCTCAGAGAGTAGAGGACACTGGAGTCTCAGAGAGTAGAGGACACTGGAGTCTCAGAGAGTAGAGGACACTGGAGTCTCAGAGAGTATAGGACACTGGAGTCTCAGAGAGTAGAGGACACTGGAGTCTCAGAGAGTACAGGACACTGGAGTCTCAGAGAGTAGAGGACACTGGAGTCTCAGAGAGTACAGGACACTGGAGTCTCTAGAGAGTAGAGGACACTGGAGTCTCAGAGAGAACAGGACACTGGAGTCTCAGAGAGTACAGGACACTGGAGTCTCAGAGAGTAGAGGACACTGGAGTCTCAGAGAGTAGAGGACACTGGAGTCTCAGAGAGTAAAGGACACTGGAGTCTCAGAGAGTACAGGACACTGGAGTCTCAGAGAGTATAGGACACTGGAGTCTCAGAGAGTACAGGACACTGGAGTCTCAGAGAGTAGAGGACACTGGAGTCTCAGAGAGTAGAGGACACTGGAGTCTCAGAGAGTACAGGACACTGGAGTCTCAGAGAGTAGAGGACACTGGAGTCTCAGAGAGTACAGGACACTGGAGTCTCAGAGAGTACAGGACACTGGAGTCTCAGAGAGTATAGGACACTGGAGTCTCAGAGAGTAGAGGACACTGGAGTCTCAGAGAGTACACTGGAGGAGAGTACAGGACACTGGAGTCTCAGAGAGTACAGGACACTGGAGTCTCTCAGAGAGTAACAGGACACTGGAGTCTCAGAGAGTAGAGAGGGACACTGGAGTCGGACACTGGAGTCTCAGAGAGTACAGGACACTGGAGTCTCAGAGAGTACAGGACACTGGAGTCTCAGAGAGTAGAGGACACTGGAGTCTCAGAGAGTAGAGGACACTGGAGTCTCAGAGAGTAGAGGACACTGGAGTCTCAGAGAGTACAGGACACTGGAGTCTCAGAGAGTAGAGGACACTGGAGTCTCAGAGAGTAGAGGACACTGGAGTCTGGAGTCAGGACACTGGAGTCTCAGAGAGTACAGGACACTGGAGTCTCAGAGAGTAGAGGACACTGGAGTCTCAGAGAGTACAGGACACTGGAGTCTCAGAGAGTAGAGGACACTGAGAGAGAGTACAGGACACTGGAGTCTCAGAGAGTACAGGACACTGGAGTCTCAGAGAGTAGAGGACACTGGAGTCTCAGAGAGTAGAGGACACTGGAGTCTCAGAGAGTACAGGACACTGGAGTCTCAGAGAGAGGACACTGGAGTAGAGAGGACACTGGAGTCTCAGAGAGTACAGGAGTCTCAGAGAGTACAGGACACTGGAGTCTCACTGGAGTCTCAGAGAGTAGAGGACACTGGAGTCTCAGAGAGTACAGGACACTGGAGTCTCAGAGAGTACAGGACACTGGAGTCTCAGAGAGTAGAGGACACTGGAGTCTGGAGTCTCAGAGAGTAGAGGACACTGGAGTCTCAGAGAGTACAGGACACTGGAGTCTCAGAGAGTAGAGGACACTGGAGTCTCAGAGAGTACAGGACACTGGAGTCTCAGAGAGTACAGGACACTGGAGTCTCAGAGAGTAGAGGACACTGGAGTCTCAGAGAGTACAGGACACTGGAGTCTCAGAGAGTACAGGACACTGGAGTCTCAGAGAGTAGGACACTGGAGTCTCAGAGAGTAGAGGACACTGGAGTCTCAGAGAGAGAGGACACTGGAGTCTCAGAGAGTAGAGGACACTGGAGTCTCAGAGAGTAGAGGACACTGGAGGACACTGGAGTCTCAGAGAGTACAGAGAGTAGCACTGGGACACTGGAGTCTCAGAGAGTACAGGACACTGGAGTCTCAGAGAGTATAGGACACTGGAGTCTCAGAGAGTAGAGGACACTGGAGTCTCAGAGAGTACAGGACACTGGAGTCTCAGAGAGAGTAGAGGACACTGGAGTCTCAGAGAGTACAGGACACTGGAGTCTCAGAGAGTACAGGACACTGGAGTCTCAGAGAGTACTGGAGTCTCAGAGAGTACAGGACACTGGAGTCTCAGAGAGTACAGGACACTGGAGTCTCAGAGAGTACAGGACACTGGAGTCTCAGAGAGTACAGGACACTGGAGTCTCAGAGAGTACAGGACACTGGAGTCTCAGAGAGTACAGGACACTGGAGTCTCAGAGAGTACAGGACACTGGAGTCTCAGAGAGTACAGGACACTGGAGTCTCAGAGAGTACAGGACACTGGAGTCTCAGAGAGTACAGGACACTGGAGTCTCAGAGAGTACAGGACACTGGAGTCTCAGAGAGTACAGGACACTGGAGTCTCAGAGAGTACAGGACACTGGAGTCTCAGAGAGTACAGGACACTGGAGTCTCAGAGAGTACAGGACACTGGAGTCTCAGAGAGAGGACACTGGAGTCTCAGAGAGTACAGGACACTGGACACTGGAGTCTCAGAGAGTACAGGACACTGGAGTCTCAGAGAGTACAGGACACTGGAGTCTCAGAGAGTACAGGACACTGGAGTCTCAGAGAGTACAGGACACTGGAGTCTCAGAGAGTACAGGACACTGGAGTCTCAGAGAGTACAGGACACTGGAGTCTCAGAGAGTACAGGACACTGGAGTCTGGAGTCTCAGAGAGTACAGGACACTGGAGTCTCAGAGAGTACAGGACACTGGAGTCTCAGAGAGTACAGGACACTGGAGTCTCAGAGAGTACAGGACACTGGAGTCTCAGAGAGTACAGGACACTGGAGTCTCAGAGAGTACAGGACACTGGAGTCTCAGAGAGTACAGGACACTGGAGTCTCAGAGAGTACAGGACACTGGAGTCTCAGAGAGTACAGGACACTGGAGTCTCAGAGAGTACAGGACACTGGAGTCTCAGAGAGTACAGGACACTGGAGTCTCAGAGAGTACAGGACACTGGAGTCTCAGAGAGTACAGGACACTGGAGTCTCAGAGAGTACAGGACACTGGAGTCTCAGAGAGTACAGGACACTGGAGTCTCAGAGAGTACAGGACACTGGAGTCTCAGAGAGTACAGGACACTGGAGTCTCAGAGAGTACAGGACACTGGAGTCTCTAGAGAGTACAGGACACTGGAGTCTCAGAGAGTACAGGACACTGGAGTCTCAGAGAGTACAGGACACTGGAGTCTCTAGAGAGTACAGGACACTGGAGTCTCAGAGAGTACAGGACACTGGAGTCTCAGAGAGTACAGGACACTGGAGTCTCAGAGAGACAGGACACTGGAGTCTCAGAGAGTACAGGACACTGGAGTCTCAGAGAGTACAGGACACTGGAGTCTCAGAGAGTACAGGACACTGAGTCTCAGAGAGTACAGGACACTGGAGTCTCAGAGAGTACAGGACACTGGAGTCTCAGAGAGTACAGGACACTGGAGTCTCAGAGAGTACAGGACACTGGAGTCTCAGAGAGTACAGGACACTGGAGTCTCAGAGAGTACAGGACACTGGAGTCTCAGAGAGTACAGGACACTGGAGTCTCAGAGAGTACAGGACACTGGAGTCTCAGAGAGAAGGACACTGGACACTGGAGTCTCACTGGAGAGAGAGAACAGGACACTGGAGTCTCAGAGAGTACAGGACACTGGAGTCTCAGAGAGTACAGGACACTGGAGTCTCAGAGAGTACAGGACACTGGAGTCTCAGAGAGTACAGGACACTGGAGTCTCAGAGAGTACAGGACACTGGAGTCTCAGAGAGTACAGGACACTGGAGTCTCAGAGAGAACAGGACACTGGAGTCTCAGAGAGAATAGGACACTGGAGTCTCAGAGAGTAGAGGACACTGGAGTCTCAGAGAGTAGAGGACACTGGAGTCTCAGAGAGTAGAGGACACTGGAGTCTCAGAGAGTAGAGGACACTGGAGTCTCAGAGAGAACAGGACACTGGAGTCTCCCCACGACAGTCTTTTCAAAGAAAACAGTACAACGTGATAACCCTCTAATATAATATACGCTGCGTGCGGTCGTCCGACCTAGGCTGCATCAGTCGTGGGACGTAGGCTGCACTCTCGCTTGGGAGGTAGGGTAGTTGGGGCTAGAGCCAGTTCTGGTTGTTTTCGGACCGGTAAAAGCGCTCACTTCGTCGTATTTACAACACACCGGCTGGTGACAACAATGATTAAAATGCTATGTGCTGGTAGCCGGTCACTAAGCTTGACACCTCTGCAACATAGAACAAGCCCTTCGACAAGGAGATTTATTAATCACGCGGGAAGTTACTCTCTTTCTGGGGCAGAAAACGTAAAACGGACCCGAAAAAGCTACAATAGATGTTGCATTTTCTGAAATCAAACCAACTAAACGCAGGACCCTCTTGTTCTCACCATTCATTGATTGGGAACCCGTGGATTAGGTCATAAAGCAATATCCTTTTCTAAAATAGGACTTTTTACTGAAGCCAACTATATCAGCAAAGTACAACAAATATCGACACCACAACAGCTATTAGCAAAACAAAGCAGCACGAAGTTACGTTGAACACGACTAAAGACGTCGCCACCCCAAGCTACGCAAATAACGAAAGTCAAGAAACTATATCAAACTCCTCTCAGCGACGCTCTAGGGCTAAGACAGTAAGGCAACAATGAAAGACTATCAACGAAGACGAAAGAAGATGCAGCACTTGTATCTGTACATTCTTTCAGTCTGACGACTTTTAGTACCCGGACGGATGGCCCACTCTGTGTCGCTCAAGCTGTGCAGGTGTCAGGGGAATCATAAATTAACACCAACATGTCAGGTGCGATAGAATAATAACATCACAGGCCACGTGTTAATGTTTATGTCAATGTTAAGAGTAAAACATTTTAGTTTGCGAAGACACATTTCAGTGTCAAAAGAAAATGAGACATTGAAGTAGTATTCTAAATGAATGCTCAGGTAGAG
>CAJHNH020003632.1:55000-62273 GCA_905116865.2 Candidula unifasciata | reverse complement strand
TCTAACTATATTCTAATTTCTCTATCTATCTTCCTTTTTATCTAATCTATCTATCTATCTTATCTATCTATCTATCTATCTATCTATCTATCTTATCTATCTATCTCTATATCTATCTATCTATCTATCTATCTATCTATCTATCTATATATCTAATCTATCTATCTATCTATCTATCTATCTAATCTATCTATCCTATCGATCTATCTATCTATCTATCTATCTATCTATCTATCTATCTATCTATCTATACATCATCTATCTATCTATCTATCTATTCTCTCTATTATCTATCATATCTATCTTCTATCTATCTATCTATCTGATCTCTTTGATACTATCCCTTCTTTTTTTCTATCTATCTATCTAGTCTATCTTATCAATCTAAATCTATCTATCTATCAATCTAATTCTATACTATCTATCTATCTATGTATCGGTCATGTCTGTGCTTTCTGTCTGTCCTGTCTGTCCTGTCTGTTTGTCTTTGTCTGTCTGTCTATCTGTCTGTAATGATTGATCTGTCTCATTTTTCTGGTCGGACCTTCTGTCTCTGTTGTCTGTCTGTCTGGGTGTCTGTCTCTGTCTGTCTGTCTGCCTGTCTGTCTGTCTGTCTGCGTGTATGTGTGTCTGTCTGTCTGTCTGTCTATCTGTCCGTCTAATCTATTTATCTATCTATCTATTCGCCTGTCCGTGGTTCCCCTTCCCTCTCTGTCTCCCTCACATTTCCACCACACCTCTCCCACACTGCTGACATGAATGTGCCAAGTTCTGCACCAACTAAACACCCACCCATGGATCACGAACTGTTAGAAAGCATTAAACACCTGGCTCTGATGTGATCGAGTTTTCAACAGTCGTTTATCTAATTTTCTTTTTACACGGTAATAATGTACTAGAACAGAAAACCCTAAGTACTAAGAAAAATAAAGAAAAAGATCAGCTAAGCAACAATAAAACTAGGCACACTAACCATGAGTTCTAATCTGAACCAAAACAACTAAAACTATGATTACAACACTGAACATTTGTTTATTTCACTTAACATAAAATCAGCGTGGTTCACAAATAACAACATTAACAACAACCAACGTGCTCGACCAGAGGCAGAATCTAAAGTGCTAATCATCGCCAGCTAACAAGGAACTATGATAATGACACGATGCCCGCGATCGATAATTACGCGTCCCAACAATGGCAACAATCGAAACATAAATAACATGTACATTAAGCTTCAATATGCCACCAGACCAACAAATCACTTACAGCGACCTGCCATCAAACTATCTCCTAGCGCGGATGCACAATGAAAAATCAAAATCTGACACCCACCTAGATAGCAATGAAAACATCCCAGTGATACCAGCCAGAACAACGGCCTTTCCACTAACAGATGGCCCATACCCACGCTGTCCTAAGGGTCGGTGTCCCTGCAGGGTCGGTCACGCGAGACCCTAAATGAACCAACTAAGCCAGTGAGCTGGCCTTTTTATACACAGGGGCCATACTTATTCCCGCTTTCCTATGCCCAAACAACCAAAATCGAACAATCGCTCACCAGTCTTCTTTGTGAGTTCTCCAGCTTATAACAATAAACATCCAACAATGACGCCTACAAGGACAACTCGCTCTAGAACTTACCGCTCCTTGAAGCAATTCCAGTAGTCCGGCCCATCGTACCCTACTGCGAGGTTGGTGTTTATGATCACATGCATACGAACAACATTGAAGGGGAGGCGAGGGAAGGACAAGGTGGCTATCCCAGAGTTGTCTCTGTAAACCAGCCACTGTCTAAGCCAGTAGCCTTTTTGAGGTGGCAGCCTATTTGAGCATATGAACAAATAACACCCCCCCCCCCCCCCTCCCCCCCCCCACCCCAAAACATTACAATAAAAAAAGGATACAAAAGTAAAACAAGCCAGATCTGTAAAACAGATGTGCACACACAACTTAAATTCTGGAACAAGAGTAAAGTCCAGAAATGGGACAGCAACCAGAACATTCCGCGGGAGTTTGCAGCCGGTTAACGTGACTGACTGACTGACTGACTGACTGATTGACTGACTGACTGACTAATTGACTGACTGACTGATTGATTGACTGACCGACCGACTGACTGACTGACTGACTGATGGATTGACTGACTGACTGATTGACTGATGGACTGACTGACTGATTGATTGACTGACTGATTGACTGACTGACCGAGTGATTGACTGACTGACTTACTGATTGACTGACTGACTGACTAATTGACTAACTGACTGACTGACTGATTGACTGACAGACCGAGTGATTGACTGACTGACTTACTGACTGACTTACTGATTGACTAACTGATAGACTGGCTGATTGACTGACTGACTGACTGGCTGTTTGACTGACTGACTGACATTTAACCCACTGGGCAGCACAACCAGCGATAAACATCTTGTGACAAAAAGTACCACAATTCAGAGAAAATCGCCCGGGTGCAAGTCCCAGAAACCTCATTCAATCGGTTATATGTATGGCCCTCAACGACAGCCGGAGGAGTGGGGGAGGGGGAAGGTTAAAATCATTGAAGAAAAAAATGCAGAGAGTGGCTAGCGGGTGCTACGTAGGTGGAAGTCCAACGGTTGACTTACGACAATTCACGCCTAGTTGATCTGATTACAGATGGTTCAGTGTTGAGAGGAAAGAGAAGTGCCTGGGGTTTGGCAGCGAAAGCCAATGGAAATCATTAGAATGAGGCACATAAGTGTAACCAGGGGGTCTGGCCGGCTCACTACACTCAGAGGAAAGGGAAGACGGACATATAACCAGATTGTGACTGGTACCATCAGTTCTGGAACTCTGCGTTGGCTGCTAAAGATGAGGAACGGAGTGCTTAGTGATTAGAAAGGAATTATCATCACAGCACTCCGGACAGATCCATAGGTGCTCCGATCTCCTCCTCAAATGCTCCACAAGTGTAATACGACTGATGACGCCTGTTCTGTGTTGGTTAATGAAACGTCTTGTCCCCTTAGTGAAATGTTCATTTCTTGCAGCTCCAGGCTGCACTCCCATGTCCATCAGTCTAGATGAGTCATGTCCTTGGGATATGGATGCAGTCATGATTTGATATCCTTTGGCGTGCTGCAGTGTACGGTAAGTGCAGCGCACCAAAGCTGTTTTGCACAGATGATAACATCACCTGATCTGTCCAAACAGAACAACAAAAGCAACACCAATACTATGGTACCAGCCATAGCAACTGCACAAACAATCATGTCAGCAAGACTCCCAGTCTGCACGCACATGTCAAACTATTCAAACCAAAAAAAAAAAAACAAAAAACAATCAACAAAAACACAAACAAATACATTCCTTGAAAAACACCACACAATCACATGACCTGGCACAAAGATAAAGGTTTGGGCAGATATTCGTGAAGTGAAACTTAGTGTACAAATCACACACAAATACAAACAACAATCGCAATCCATGAAAACACAAAAAGAAACAACACATCTTGCCTGATCAATCCAGCTTACAACGATCATCAACGGATTTTTTAATTAGCAAATCATACAAGACATTCACTAAGAATGCATCACGTGAACGAGTGATTTTTTTTAGCAATTCTTTTGGCGTGTTGTACCAAGCTATGCTAAAGCCCTTGTTACAGCCATAGTTTCAATTGTAAGGCTACTAGTAACAGCAAAGGCGCCTTTCATCTCCTTGGTGGTTGTCCCCCTTGAGCTTACTGTGAAGGATCATGCACTTCGCTTGCCCCTAATTACTGATCCATCTGTGTAAACTACAGCATCACCTTCATCTGTGTTTTCATCAATCAGTGTTCTGACTAAAGTGTCAACAATGCCAGGAATCTGCTCTCTACAGCTTCCATCAAGTGTGATATGGACTGTAATATTAATATTCGGAGAGGGAGGCATAATTATCTATTCATTTGCAGAAATTTCAATAAGGCGGCAAATATGTTCGATGGCACCCGCAGCCCGCATGGTAATGCCCCGAGTGTTTTGATGTCAATTCTTGACTCAACTAAACTCAGCTTTAAACAATTGTGTCCAACATTTTTTGGGGGCGATGATTAATCAAAGGTGAAGAAGAAAAAGCAACTATTGGATGTCAACCTAAACAAGGATGGCCGAAACAAAGATCTAGTCTGGTTGTGTCAGCACACGCCTGGAGCTGCCAGTACTAGAGTCTTGTCCTTGATGGTTGGATGTAGACGCCATCTTGTCATATCTACACACGACATTATCATTGTTCTAATTGCGTGTGGTATGTTGAATGTTACCTGGGTTCTTGCTGTCCTTCTCTCTCTCTCTCTCTCTCTCTCTCTCTCTCTCTCCTACACACATGCACATACACACACACACACAAACACACAGATACAGACACATACACACACATGCACTCACATAATACAAGAAGAACAAGACATTGCTGTTGTTGAAGTAGTAACATTAGTAGTGGTGATAGTAGTAGTTGCAGTAGTAGTAATAGTTGTAGTAGTAGTAGTAGTAGTAGTAGTAGTAGTAGTAGTAGTAGTAGTAGTAGTAGTAGTAGTAGTAGTAGTAGTAGTAGTAGTAGTAGTAGTAGTAAGTAGTATAGTAGTAGTAGTAGTAGTAGTAGTAGTAAGTAGTAGTAGTAGTAGTAGTAGTAGTAGTAGTAGTAGTAGTAGTAGTAGTAGTAGTCGAGTAGTAGTAGTAGTAGTAGAGTAGTAGTAGTAGTAGTATAGTAGTAGTAAGTAGTTAATATTGGTAGAAATAGCAGTAGTAGCAGCAGCATGGGTAGTTGTAGTAGCAACAGTAGTAGTAGCAGCAGCAGCAGCATTAGTAGCAGCAGTATTAATAGTAGTAGTAGTAGTAGTGGTAGTAGTAGTAGTAGTAGTAGTAGTAGTAGTAGTAGTAGTAGTAGTAGTAGTAGTAGTAGTAAAATTGGTAGTAATAGCAGTAGCAGCAGTAGTAGCAGTAGTTGTAGTGGTAGTAGCAGCAGCAGTAGTAATAGTAGCTGCAGTAATAGTAGTAGCAGAGGTAGTAGTCGTAGTAGTAGCAGCAGCATTAATAGTAGTAGTAGCAGCAGTAGCAGTAGTATCAGCAGCTGTAGTATTAGCAGCAGCAGCAGCAGTATTAGCAGCAGCAGCATTAGTAGCAACACTAGTAGTAGTAGTAGTAGTAGTAGTAGTAGTAGTAGTAGTAGTAGTAGTAGTAGTAGTAGTAGTAGTAGTAGTAGTAGTAGTAGTAGTAGTAGTAGTAGTAGTAGTAGTAGTAGTAGCAGTAGTAGTAAAAGATGAAGAATAACAAAAAAAGTAGACTTTGATAAGGGCGAAGACGGCAACAATGATAATGGTGGCTAGCTTGTTTTCTAGTAAAACAAGGCGCCGCTCCTCGACATAAAGTGTCTATTACAGTAGCTGAAAATATGATGCCTTAAAATGTGCTGTGCTGCGTTGTGAGATAATGGTGATGGCTGCGGTGGTAGTGGTGATGATGATAACAATGATGACAAGTTAACGTCTCTCTCAGACTAACCAAATATTGTTTCTAGACATCGCCTGCTCGACAGAATACAGGGAGAGAAATCTGTAAATGTGAGTTTCTTTAACTATACAGACTACATTGATTGTCCGCTAATGGCTGCTGGCACATGGTACTACATTTTCCTCCAACGAATAACGCATCTTCCTCAGCAGCACATGTCTGCAGCATCGGTGGTGACCAGGTCACCCACTGGCTGGCCGATAGACGACTTCGTCGCCGGTCGGGACAGTATTTGGGTCTGTCTGCTTTGATCGCATCAAAACTGCAGGAGTCTTTTTCACATTGGTCACATCAGAAAGAAACAATCTATATTCTTTGGTCATGTGATGAGCAGGGGAAAACTGGAGTACATAGTGACAGTAGGAAAGTTGGAGGGGAGGAGAGGCAGAGGGAGACCGAGAGAGCAGATGCTGGACAGTTTGACATCATGGACTATGGAAGATCATCTGTGTCAGAGTTAAATGAAAGTACACAAGACAGAAGGTTGTGGATAGACATGACTACCAACGTCACACGGCACGAACTATGGAAGATCATCTGTGTCAGAATTGATTGAAAGTACACAAGACAGAAGGTTGTGGATAGACATGACTACCAACGTCACACGGTATGGACTCTAATAAAGTGGTCACCATTATAACCTAAAGCTCCTAACCTAAAGGTTAAAGGGGGTGCTGGTTGAATGTGAGAACTTTTCCTCTCACAAACTGATGATGATCCTGGCGTGTCTGCAGGTCACACCAGACTAGTGCTGTCATTAAAACTTCTTTCAAGTTTTAATAGGGTATCTTGGATTTCAAATTGTCATCCAGAATGAGATGAAATATCGGGGTGGAAAACCCGTCAGATGGCGGACATGAAAATAAGACGGGTGAAAGGGATTGAAAGGGATAGGCACTTGAGTTACCATAGACCAGACAATCAGACATGGAGAATCTCGGTACAGTGCACGAACTTTGTTTCTTCTTCTTCTTCTTCTTCTTCTTCTTCTTCTTCTTCTCCTCCTCCTCCTCTTCCACCTTGTACCTCATCAAAGTGTCGGAGGGAGATGTAACATTCGTTAATGAGCTCTGTAAAGAGCACTATAAAGACTGAAGTTCATTTCTGTAAGGCTAATGCCATCATTCCATTTTTTCCGAGGTCTTCCTCACGCTCTATACGAACTTTGTCTACTACAACTAAAATATCCCAATCCTAACCACTTTTCCAGAGCCAAACCACGACATTTCCCCTGTCGGCTCCGGGGCCAAATTGTTGGGGAAAACCAGAATAGACCAACTACCTGCCCCAAAAGCATGTCGTAAGAGTCGACTAATTGGGAGCTTCCTTCGGAGTCGGAGTACATCTGTCTGAGAGGCATGGAACCAACAGTCTGCATGCTAATGAGTCAGACATGTGAAACGGATGTACACGCAACACTCGGGTTCTGGAACAGGACTAATGTCTAGAAGTGGACGAACAACCAGAAATTTTCGTCGGAGCCTACTGCCGGTGAACGCAAAGAAGAAGAAACCACAAAATAACGTCCTTGTCTAGAGATACATTTTGTTGTTTGTGTTATTTGACGTCACGTAACATTCCAGCTATTTAAATAGACATAAAACAAACATTTCTTTCGTTTGAATAGACTTACGAAAAACATTTATATCTTTTGAATAGATAAAAGACAGACATTTGAATCGTTTAAATGGGCACAAAACAGACATTTGTATCGCTAAAGTAGACATATAAAAGACATC
>CAJHNH020003632.1:0-50000 GCA_905116865.2 Candidula unifasciata | reverse complement strand
GTGACCATACACTGTCTTCGTGTGTGTTTTTCGCGAGGTATTCTGGGCAGGCATTAGTCTATGGACCATCCTGACACTTATCTGTCCTAGTCAGCTGCAGCAACTGATAGTGAAAAACGCCTACTTTTCCTTCTCTATCAAGGGCCTGTGTTAAGCGTCACTGGCTTTGTTTGGGCCTCCCCATTGCTAGCAGAACTCACATTAAAAATTTTAAAAAACTAAGTTTAAAGTGAGTCCATGAGACTCATACTCGGCTGCACAAAAGACCCCTCCTGCCATGCCAGGCGATATGTCCTGGGCTTGCCGACGATGGCTACCAGACAGAAAGCTACACAGGTCCAGGCGTACATGAGGGTATAGGCAGACGTTAACCACCCACTGCACAAAGCTATACACGACACAAAAGGAATGCGTCTCAAAAAAAGCCGCTCCTGGATAACCAAGGCTGAAGATATAATCCAGCAGGTATGTGACCTAGACGTGATCAGTCACGGAAAAGAATGGACGAACACCCCAGTAGACATGCTTGTCATTTCTAAGATTGTCATCACACTGGGGAAGTATTGCAGGGTTCATATTCCTGCGGCGGTAGACACAGAGATAAGGGCGCTGATAGATCAGCATTCACGCCCGGAAGACGCCATCATCTACAGTCTACACATAGGGATCCATGAAGCGCGTATCAAGTCCGTATGAGCATACACAGGGCACAGGTTTGGGGAAAACAATACAAAAAGACAGCGGCAACTACGTCAAGCATGACCACGGAGATAGCCGCTACTTCTAGAGCACTAGCATGGGCAGCAGAACAAACACACACACATACAGTCATTGTCGGATTTCACAGGTAGAGAAAGCGGTGTGGTGAACGGCGTTCTGTATGCTATCGTAGCCTAGCAGTAAACCGCAACGCACCTACCAAACGCCGTTTTAATGGGGATGAAGAAGAACACACATCTAGTAAGTGAACGATCACACCAGTACGGTCCCTTTGTGGACAGAAGTGATCATAAAAGTCAGTTTGCGAGTTGTCACATATCATAGGCTGTCCCTGGAATGACCTGCAATGTTTTGATTGAGATACAGGAGGAAAGCAGCCGGCACTGATGTCATAAAATGTATAATTGTGTATGTATAGTCATGGTTGTCATGAAGAATATAGGCTTCTGTTAGAAGACATAATAACTACTGGAAGACCGGCACAGCACATGATGGTGATGGTCATGATAACAGATAAGCATGACGTATGAGGTATCATATTGAACAGCAGAGTTAGCGCTGCAAGGAAATAATAATGCCATGTGTATTCACATGATGCTGTTATGATGCTGTTAACATTTAGATGTGATTTGAAGAGAGGATGAAATAAGAAGATATGGGAAAGTGAAAGTCATTTAGCTTGAACTGTCCTCGGCAAGCTGCCGAGAAGGGAGCACACGGGTATAATAGAATTTACCTGTAAAGGGGCGGGACAGGTGGATCAGATGTTGAAGTGAGTGGGGGATGCAAGGCCATGTCTGTAGCCAGACTGTTGTCGTTGAAGAGGAAGTGCATGGGCATTCATGTGGTAAAAGTAAATAGTGCATGTATGGTTATACATAGTAATGTGTTTTGAATAAGAAGTACATGTGGGTTAGTGGATGGAGGTTTATTCAAGGGTATAAGAATGCCTGTCTGAAGGGAGAACTATTCGTATGAAGAAGGGCAGTGTTTGCAGGGTAGAATAAGATGTATGTTGTTGCGTTCACGTTTATATGCTTAGCAATGTGAACTTATAGATTGTTTGAATATATTTAACAGGTGACATGGCAGTTTCTGTCATGTTTGTGCTGGGTTGGCTATAGGTTGGCTATAGTTAGATGGTATCTAGACTGCAATCAGCAGTATGGCTAGATGGTAGTCGGTATTTGGCTATAGGTTTGCTGGTCTTTGGACTGCAATCAGCAGTACGGTTAGATGGTAGTCGGTATTTGGCATTAGAGTAGATGGCTAGATTGTAGTTGTTATTTGGCTTATTATTTGTAGAGCAATGAAGGATATTCTAGGCGTCATTTGCTAGTTTATCGTTGAGTGGATTCTACTGTCAGTTGCTGAGTTTTATAGTGTGAGGACGTTCTGTTTATAACATAATATAACATCTGTCGGTTGTGTAACATGAGATAGACGACTTTGTAATGCTGTTTCTTAATAAACATGATTGTTAGTTGTTATTCTTTTAGTCCATCGTTAGTTTGTTGAGTATAGGAGTGGTACTATTATTGTTAGTTGCTGTAGTCTTTATACTACCACCACTCCACTCTATATCTACTCTCTCCTTCATAAGAACTCAACTGACTTACCTGATCGTTTGGGGTGTAGACTTATTACTACACTCTTCACACAGGAGAACCTATTGTCCTCTTATACATCCTTTAACTATTATTTCTTCTCGTCTGTCTCTCTCTCTACTTTTATATCTTCTCTTCTTCTTCTATCCCCTCTTTAAAATGTACACACTGTGACAAGAAGATGCTTAGATCTGTAGTCAAAAAGGTGCTTAGATCTGTAGTCAAGAAGGTGCTTAGATCTGTAGTCAAGAAGGTGCATAGATCTGTAGTCATAGGGCGCTAGACCCCTTCCATGGTTCCATCCGCAGTTATAGGTGTAGGTGCTTGATTGTCTAGACTGGCCTAGAAGAGTTAATCTGTCAAGAAGTGCGTCCCACATATTGTGACAGAGCTAGAAGCTGAATCAAGAATCTAGAACTAAAGATAAGTGGATATTTAAGTCCACACTGCCAATTCTCAAACCCTCCCCTCGTTTTCATTTTTAATACATATAAATATACATATGTCAACAGTAGGAAATCAGATATCAGCAACCCCCAAACCATCTCCTTTAACGAGTTAGGCTAGGAGATTCAGTTTTCATGTAGGACGCTTCACGGATTGTGATTCCCAATGTTTAATGTTTACTTGTGAGGTCAGGCTTCTTACCTACAATCTTATCTCACCTCTTGTGCAGTGATAGTAAAATCAATCAAAAAAACAACAGTATTTTCTGTCAGTCATTATCTGTCTTGGATGGAATAGAACAAGAATTATATTCTGCTATCTTCTGAAGACTGAAAATAGAACACTGGCTAAAATAAAACCATTGCCTCGTGACAAGCTAGTAGCTCGCCCGGGATCTAAAACCTTAGAGACACTACATAACAGCATATATGACACATTGATATGTGTGTTACACTGCTCAGATAAAGATACTGATGTATGTTTTTATATCCCTCATATTACGACACTGATATATATGTTCTATCCCCCAGATTACAACAATGAGTGTCAACAGATCTATAGTAACCGCGGCCTTGTTTGCGACACTGAGTACACTGACTCTCGCTAAGACTGTGGTGTTCCTGCCACCCCCGAGTACCAGCTACTTTGTCTACCACAGCAATGTAGCTGCAGCTCTAGCCAGCCGGGGCCATGAGGTGTGGATCTGCGTGCCAGACTTTCTGCTTCAAAAAAACTTGGTTAAAGACAAAGCCGTCAAAGTTATCCCGTATGGGAAACAATTGGGCAACATTGAGGAGCGAGTGATGAAACATTCAAGACTAATAGAAGTTTTCTGGGCAGAGGAATTCTCAATAAACGTCGTGAACCTCTATCATCACAATCAAGAATATTCAAGACTAGCACACGAGATTTTGTCTGATCAGACATTTATAAACGCAATACGAAATCTGAAACCAGACTTCTTCGTCTTGGAATCCATCATATTCAATGTAAATATGGTAGTTCTACCGTATATTTTGGACACCCCTTTTGCATTTATTGGAACATTCCACGACCCCCCTTTGACCAGGGTTCCCTTTAGTCCAGGAGCCCCGGACCTACCCGGGGAACACATGAGTAACAGGCTGACATTCCCAGAGAGGGCTGTCAACTTGCTCTTCTATCTTGTCCGCATCAACTTTGACCTGTTCCATGACAGTAGTCTGGTGTCCAGGTTTGCAGCTCACAAGCCCTATAAGTCCATCAATGATCTGGCAGGCGATGCTAAAATATTCATTGCCGAGATTGACCACATACTGGACTACCCTCGTCTGATGCTGCCTAACACCAAACTGGTAGGAGGTTCTTCTGCTTCGGTAGCCAAGCCACTGGTTGGGGAACTGAAGAAGTTTGTGGACGAGTCCAAGCATGGAATCGTGGTCGTCTCGTTTGGGGGAAGTGTGATCAATGTCCCCTCGCATATTACAGCCAAGATGGCGGCAGCTTTCAGACAACTCGACCTCAGGGTGGTGTGGAATGTCAATCTAACCTCACCTGACCCTAGCCACATCAGGACTTCCTTGTGGATGCCACAAAATGACCTTCTGGGACATGAAAAGACCAAACTGTTTGTATCCCACTGTGGTAAGAACGGACAGTACGAGGCCCTGTATCACGCAGTGCCTATTCTCTGTCTACCCATTTTTGGAGACCAAGGCTACAATGCAGAAAGAATCAAAATTAAACAACTTGGCCTTCGTGCCGATATTCGCAAAATTAGCGCAGACGAGCTGGCAACTATGATCAAGGAAATTGTTTACAAAGGAAATTACTCCGAAAACATGAAGAAAACCTCCCGCCTTTACCGAGAATTGTATAAAGATCCAAAGACAGAATCCGCCTACTGGCTGGACCACGTGATGAAATATGGCGGGGCATACATGAGGTCAGCTGGTCAAGAGATGCCCTGGTACCAGCTTTATGTCCTGGATGTTATCGCTGCCCTGTTGGCTGTGACCTCACTGATCTTGTTGTTTGTTTACCAGCTCATCAAGATCTGCTACAGATGTGTTAGGACTCAGTTTAGTGACCGCAAACGAAAACAGGATTAGCATAGAGTGTAAAGTCACATTTACAACTTCTTCTTATAAACAGCTATATTTTTTTTTTCTGCTGCTGCTTCTGCTTTTTCCTGTTGTCTCCCGCACTGGAACATAGGACCTCAACTCCTGCCAAAGTGTACTCTCTTTTCAGCTGTTAGGAAAACAAGCCCAAAACCAGATGCAGTAATCAACTATAAGCTGTTTGTATCCAATAAAAAATTTCTGCAGTCACTAGCATAAATGTTGTCATATGATTTATTATAACATTGGATGTTGTGAAAAGATGATTTACATTTTGCGAACGAGCAACCGTATGTTAATGTTGAGACAATATTCACAGGATAACAAACACACATCTGTGATACACTCTAACAAACACATATCTGTGACACACTCTAACAAACATACATCTGTGACACACTCTAACAAACATACATTTGTGACACACCCTAACAAACATACATCTGTGACACACTCTAACAAACACACATCTCTGATACACTCTAACAAACATACATCTTTGACACACTCTAACAAACACACATCTGAGACACACTCTAACAAACACATATCTGTGACACACTCTAACAAACACACATCTGTGACACACTCTAACAAACATACATCTGTGACACACTCTAACAAACATACATCTGTGACACACCCTAACAAACGTACATCTGTGACACACTCAAACAAACACACATCTGTAACACACTCTAACAAACATACATCTGTGACACACTCTAATAAACACATATCTGTGACAGACTCTAACAAACATACATCTGTGACACACTCTAACAAACATACATCTGTGACAGACTCTAACAAACATACATCTGTAACACACTCTAACAAACATACATATGTGACACACTCTAATAAACACATATATGTGACAGACTCTAACAAACATACATCTGTGACACACCCTAACAAACATACATCTGTGACACACTCCAAAAAACACACATCTGTGACACACTCTAACAAACATACATCTGTGACAGACTCTAACAAACATACATCTGTAACACACTCTAACAAACATACATCTGTGACAAACTCTAATAAACACATATCTGTGACAGACTCTAACAAACATACATCTGTAACACACTCTAACATACATCTGTGACACACTCTAACAAACATATGTGCAGCATTAGGAGGTGAGATGTTCTGAAACCCAAAGTGTCCACCAGATCTTTCTTTGAAATCAACTATAGGTTTTTAAATAAGATACGTGGGATTCCTGGGTTCCTTAGGAATGTTGAGTTAGTCAAGAATTGACATCACAGCACTCAGGGCATTCCATATGCACTCTGTACCTATCTCCAGCAGCTAGTACAGAGTTCCAGTACTAATGATACCTGTTGTAGTCTGGTTATATGTCTGTCTTGCCTTTCCTCTGAGTGTAGTGAGCCAGCCAGACCCCCTGGTCACACCCAGGTGCATCATTCTCTCCAGGCCATAATAATCCAGTTTATTTTCTGCTTCTGTTACTTGTTCCCAAAGGGCATTGACCAAATCTGCCTTGTCACGTATCAATTCACCACCCAGTGGTGCAGATCCAGCCAGTCTGTCTGCCTGTTCATTCCCCACCATGGGGACATAGCCTGGAGAAAAGATCTAAAGTATGATCCCTACTAGTAACCTTACAAGTGAAGTTTGCCACTCTGCTCGAAGCCACTCTGTCTTCACCTTTCTCAGCCTGCTCTCAGAGTCTGTTACAATTACAACGTGTGTCTTGTCTTGTTCTCTAGCCACCGGAGAGCTACAGTGACTGCCGCCACCTCCATTCTCATGCTAGATGTTGTGGTATCATATGCTGGCTGTCCTGCACTAAAGATTTTCCACTGGCTTTCACTACAAAACCCCAGACACTTCTCTTCCCTCTCAATACAGAACCATCTGTGTAGATAATCAGATCATCAGGACGAACATTGTCGTGAATCAACTGTTGGACTTCCACCTCAGCAGCCTTCACTGGCCACTCTCTCCACTCCCAGCCCAATGTGATCATGACCCTAGACAGGTCAGTTTTTCCGCTGGTACTCTGACCCACTCCTCTCCTCGCCCAATGCTCTCCAGCATGCATACTTGTCTTATTTTATTATTCTGCTTGAGCCATCCATGATTTCTTCCCCCCTGCCTTTCACCACCAATTAGCCTTTGACCTTTAGCTGCATCAAAAGCTTGATACAGTGTGTGCTGTGTGTCTGCAGCTACGCTGAGGTATGACTTAGCCTGCAGCACCTTTAGCCTGTCTGCAAAAGTCAGCAGTGCAAGGATATATCGCATGCACACAACCAGGAGTGTCTCTTGTACATCCCAGGATCATTCACAGAGCTTCCTTCTGTAAATGCTCCCGTTTCACTAGTTGACTCTTTGTGACAGTCAGCAATCCCAGCCCATAATCAATCATTGAGATGGTTAGGTACTGGTACTGCATGAACAGCAGTCTCTGCTCCATGTCCATAGCTGCCATAATCTTTCATGCCCTTGGGAGAACAAAGAGTAGACCCACTGCCACCCTAACAAACGTGTCATAGGCGGCTAATAAGGGATCTCTCCATTAAAGTCAGAATACATCTGCCTGAGAGGGACAGAACCAAATCTCTGCACACAAATAAGTGAGATGTGCCAAACAGATTTGCATGCAACTCCCAGGTTCTTGAACAAGACAATAGTCTAAAGGTGGACAAACACTTGGAACTTTCTGCTAAGGTAAACGCGAAGAAGAAGAAGATTTCGCCATAAGGACAATTCTCTCCTAAGAATCTGTACAGATGATGGACTAGATGTACACGGGTCTCACAGGAACTAGAAGCAGGTGGGTGCCCGAGATACCAAGATGGCATCATCAACAACCAACATATCTTCGAACTAACTGAACCAGTGACATTAACCCATGACAGGCACATTATTGTATCTCCAAACTTCACCTACATCAAGTACAAGCTCTAATATCAACATCTCATGTACAACAGGGCTATTGTACTAGGGGGCAAAAACACGCAGTTGGTCACGGACCAGAGATCTGAACCTCAGCAAGAAAGTTAATTACTTCAATACAGCTGGCAATGATCTGTGGGGTCACTTGCTAGACCAGTGGGGTCATTTGCTAGACCAGTGGGATCACTTGCTAGATCCATGGGGTCACTTGCTAGACCAGTGGGGTCACTTGCTAGACCCATGGGGTCACTTGCTAGACCAGTAGGGTCACTTGCTAGACCCATGGGGTCACTTGCTAGATCCATGGGGGTCACTTGCTAGACCCGTGGGGGTCACTTGCTAGTCCCATGGGGTCACTTGCTAGATCCATGGGAGTCACATGCTAGACCCATGGGGGTCACTTGCTAGTCCCATGGGGTCACTTGCTAGACCCATGGGGTCACTTGCTAGACTGGGGTCACTTGCTAGACTGGGGTCACTTGCTAGACCTATGGGGTCACTTGCTAGACCCATGGTGTCACTTGCTAGACCAGTGGGGTCACTTGCTAGACCCGTGGGGTCACTTGCCACCAGTTGAGTAGCCACACACTGTGTCAACTTTACAACATCAATTACAAAGTGCTTGCAAATAAAAACATCATCTATCAGTTTTATATATACACACTGACACTGCGCACATCCTTACATCATCAATATTTACAAACATCATCTGAAACTGCGCACATCCTTACATCATCAATATTTACAAACATCAGCTGAAACTGCGCACATCCATACAACATCAATATTTACAAGTGAACTGAACTACCAGGCCTGCACATTGTAGCAACACTAAAATGTGTACTGACAGGTACGCACCTGGTACACACATCTACAACTTGCACGAACAGGTCCACACTTCGTACACACATCTACAACTTGTACCAACATATACGCACTTGGTACACACCTCCACAACATGTACACACTTGGTACACACCTCTGCAACTTGTACCAACATGTACACACTTGGTACACACAGCCACATCTTGTATATCAACATGTACACCCTTGGTACACACCTCTGGAACTTGTGACAACATGTACACTTGGTACACACATCTACAATGTGTACCAACATGTATACACATCTACAACTTGTACCAATATGTACACACTTGGTATACACATCTACAACTTGTATATCAACATGCACACATCTGGTACACACATCTACAACTTGTATCAATGTACACATCCAAAACCTGTACCAACATGTCCATACATCTACAACTTGTACCAATATATATGCACTTGGTTAACATATATATACTTTTACCAACATGTACACACATGGTACACACCTCTAAACTGCGTACCGACATGTACACACTTGGATCACACCTCTACACTGCGTACCAACATGTACACACTTGGAACACACCTCTACACTGCGTACCAACATGTACACACTTGGTACACACCTCTACACCATGCATCAACATGTACACACCTGGTACACATGTCTAGTTTGAAGCCCCCCATATACACACACCAATATATTATAGACTTGGACTTGCACACTGCACCTCTATCATCTAAAGCCTTCTGCAGTGCTCTGACATGAACGACCACCTGGTGAATTCGCTTATGCTAATGGTCAGCCCATTTTTCACAGGTCATTTATCACTACTTAACACTCTTGCCAAGTCAAAACATATAAGGCATTCATCAAGATCCTTCAGAATAAGATAAACCAAGAACAGGATGCCAAAAATCTACTGTCTTCTTCTTCTTCTTCACATTCACTGGCTGTAAACTCCAGTTGGGAATGTTATGGTTGTTCATCCACTTCTGGATTTCAGTCTTGCTCCAGAGCTTGAATTTTAATTTTGTGTGCACATGTTTTACTGATCCGGTTTATCTGTATGCAGACTGTTGGTTCCTTGCTTCTCGGCAGAGGCACTCTTTCAAATTAAAAACCCCTGATTAGTCACCTTCTGTGACATGCTTGTAGTAGTAGTACATTTTACCCCACGAGGACATCACACAAGCGATAAACACCCAATGACACAAAGTGCCACCATGTGGATAATGATCACCCATGGAAAAGTCTCGGAAGCCGCGTTCAGCCATTAGACCATATTTATGGCCGTTGCATAATGCAGCCCCTGGCAAGAGCCAGGGTGGGGCTTCAAAATAACGAAAAATTGCATTTCACAAGGGGGTGAGTAGTGGCATTAACTACATGCTTGTTGGGAGGGTGGTGGGGGGTCTATCCCCAACCCCCACCCGCACAATGGGGCGATGGAGCCCACACGGGGAACAAACAAAAATAACAAGAGAAACTCTACAACAGCGCAATAATAAGAAGTTGAACCTCATCTCTCTTGACACCTGAAGCGGTAAGAACTTTTCTCTCCCTCGACACCCACAAAGTGGTAAAAGCAGAAGAAGACTTTCCGCTGTGGCAATTTACTGCTAACAGCCAGAATGTGGCTCATTCTCCCCCCCCCCCCCCTTTCTATTTACACTTGTCAATGATCCACAAAAAGGTCAGTATTGAAACATTAACATCTCATGCAAACCTAAGACTTGAACAGAGTAAAAAAAAAATTACAAAGTGACACTGTTACAGATGAAAACAATGCATTCCACTTCACATCCTGTGCTCAGGGGGCGCTGTTTTGGTCTGCCCCCCCCCCCCCCCCCCCCATGTCAGCTGAAATAATACTGACACCACACTGACTGTCCACACACCTCTAGTTCATTCACCATTTTGTCTAAGCTAAAAAAAAAAAAAATTCAGTTAGCAATGACCCAAAATCCTCATTAGGCTGTTTAGACACTTTAAGCTTGACACAGCGCGCTCAGCGGGCAGAACAGTCAAAGAAGCCAACGGCGCCTTCTCCATGACAACCAGCAGCATGACGATGGAGGTGATGGCAGTGACGCAAGCGTTTGCCTGGCTTGAAACACAAAAATACACCCGCATATGTATACTCAGTGATTCAATGAGTATGATCTGGAGGGTTCAGGCAGGTTTGGTGCGAAGACAATGGCTTGAATCAATTCAGAAGTCCACTGTGCGTGGAGTCACCTTTATTTTTGTTCCGGGACACGCAGGCGTAGATGGAAATGAAAGAGCTGACAGGTTGGCTGGATCCGCTATCACTACCGACGGTCGGCCTATGGATCATGCTGATATTATCAATGCCCTCAGAGAAATGGGAAGGATAGAGGACTTTGGGGGCAGTGAATCCACATCACTCGCCAGAATGGCAGACTTGGGAATTAAGATCGGCACAGCAAAAAACGAGACGCACACCGGACACGTCAGAAGACTTGTTAATCAACATAGAACTGGTACTATTAGCCATCGGACGTTGGGGTTCATACTGAGGGGAGGATCTGAGCACCTATGGACATGTCCGGAGTGCAATGATGATAACCCAACTAACTAACTAACTAACTAAGCTTGAATTCCTCACTCAGCTGTTTATCTAAGCTTGAATTCCTCACTCGGCTGTTTAATCTAAGCTTGAATTCCTCACTCAGCTGTTTAATCTAAACTTGAATTCCTCACTCAGCTGTTTATCTAAGCTTGAATTCCTCACTCAGCTGTTTATCTAAGCTTGAATTCCTCACTCAGGTGTTTATCTAAACTTGAATTCCTCACTCAGGTGTTTATCTAAGCTTGAATTCCTCACTCAGCTGTTTATCTAAGCATGAATTCGTCACTCAGCTGTTTATCTAAGCTTGAATTCCTCACTCAGGTGTGCAGACACTCTCTCTAAACTGTTTCCTTTTGTTGGATGTAACTCTGGCCACTCCGACTCTCTCTAATTGACACCTGCCATCGAGTGTCCTAGAACTAAACACCTGTCCAACATTCTCCTGTGAAAAAAACTAAAACTGTAGTCAACAATTCCAGGTAAGCCTTTGATGTGTCCCCTCTCACCTGCAGACAGGTGTGTTTACATGCTCCTCCTCCATGAAGTCTGCTAGACATTATCATAATCCTCATCATCATCTAGTTTTCTCTTCAGCGGGTTCACACTTACAGAAAATGTGGGTGTAGATACTGCCGTTGTTGCTGATGATGGTGGTGGTGGCAGTGGGGTTGTCGGCGTTGCTACCGCGGTGGCTGCTGTGGATGTTGGAGTTGCCATAGTAACGAGGGTGGATGAGGCAGTGTTGACACCACCTGTGGCGATGATCCGGCTGAGTCCTGATGCACCAATAGCTCCTGGGACAGAGTAGACAACAGACAAGTTAGTTTATGCACAATTCACATCAGCTTCGTGAGCTGAATCTACAACAGTTGATTCTATGTCAGTTGAATCTTCACATCCATTTCTGAGCTGAATCTCAGTTCACCGTCAGTTGTGTATCCTTTACAGGATGCGTTTCTTTATTAATATCCTACCCCAGATGACATCACAAGACAGTACAACATTTTCTAGGGTGGTAAGACTGGATTTCCCTGCTTTCTGATGCTTTTAACAACTCCAAAACATCTAGAACTGGCCATAACCCCAACCCACCTACGTCCCACGAGAGAGTGCAGCCTAGTTCCCACGACTTCATGCAGCCTATCTACCACCCCCTGAAATATTAGACTGTCCCATGACCTGTAAATTTCCCCTGTTTGGAGTGGGATATTAATAAAGCATCCAGGGTGCTGCAGAACCAACCCCAGCATTTCTTGGCTGTTGTAGTTTTTCTAGGCAAATGTACATTTAGTAGTTTGCCACTGCTTTCGATGCCACTGTCAAAACCAACACAAGATGGTCTGCTGTCAAATCGCCCACAGCTGGGATTGAACCTGGCACCCCAACATTACAAGTGCAAGTTTGCAACACCTAAGCCACAGGAGCTGACAGATTCATTGCATATTCAGAGGCTAAATCTATCTCAACAATAACAAATTTATCAACTGACACTATTTCTATTTCACACTGGGTGGCACTAATCGTTGCTAATATCTGATAGTAAGGTCAGAAATTATCGGTGATAAAAGGTTATGATCAAATGTCTCAACAATGTTAGATTCATATTTAAATATGTCTAGTCAATACAGTGTTGTCTGCGTCTGTGGCTTAGGCATTGTGAACGAGCTTCGTGATGCCAGGGTGCCGAGTTCGATCCTAGCTGCAGGCGGTTTGTCTTGCGATGGTTTCGACAGTGGTACCAAGAGCTGACCGTTATGACACCAATGGCAAACTACTGCATGTAAAATTTGCCTAGCAAAACCACAACAGCCAAAAAATGCTGGAGTTGGTTCTGCAAGGCCCTGTAAAGGATGCGCAACTAACTTTTTAATAAAGTGTTAGCATAAAAATGTAGTCAATAAACAGTTAACAAAAACTTTTATTTTTGTCTACAATGAGTTAGGATACAAAGGTTATTGCTAATGAATAATGAGTGGATACAGATCATAATGGATGAGTGGATACAGATCACGGTGGATAAAAGGACACAGATCACAATGGATGAGTGGATACAGACACACACACAAAACAGACAAGAGACTTACCGATGCCTGGGTTGACTCTGACCATGGGTTTGGGCGTTGTCTGTCGTTTGTTGAGTATGGTCATCGTTGGCTGAGACAGCGTCTTGGTCACCATCGCCAGGGCTGGTCCTCCTAGGCTCTTCACTAAAACCAGGACAACATTACATGTGTGTCAGGCAACATTACAGGTGTGTCAGGCAACCTTACGGGTGTGTCAGGCAACATTACGGATGTGTCAGGCAACATTACAGGTGTGTCAGACAACATTACAGGTGTGTCAGACAACATTACAGGTGTGTCAGACAACATTACAGGTGTGTCAGGCAACATTACAGTTGTGTCAAGCAACATCACAGGTGTGTCAGGCAACATTACAGGTGTGTCAGACAACATTACAGGTGTGTCAGACAACATTACAGGTGTGTCATACAACATTACAGGTGTGTCAGACAACATTACAGGTGTGTCAGACAACATTACAGGTGTGTCAGACAACATTACAGGTGTGTCAGACAACATTACAGCTGTGTCAAGCAACATTACAGGTGTGTCCGGCAACATTACAGGTGTGTCAGGCAACATTGCAGGTGTGTCAGACAACATTACAGTTGTATCAGGTAACATTGCAGGTGTCAGGCAACATTGAAGGTGTGTCAGGTCACATTACAGGTGTGTCAGGCAACATTACAGGTGTGTCAGACAACATTACAGTTGTGTCAGGCAACATTGCAGGTGTGTCAGGCAACATTACAGGTGTGTCAGGCAACATTAGATTGTGTCAGACAACATTACAGGTGTGTCAGGCAACATTACAGCTGTGTCAAGCAACATTACAGGTGTGTCAGGCAACATTACAGGTGTGTCAGGCAACATTGCAGGTGTGTCAGACAACATTAGTTGTGTCAGGCAACATTGCAGGTGTCAGGCAACATTGCAGGTGTGTCAGGTCACATTACAGGTGTGTCAGGCAACATTACAGGTGTGTCAGACAACATTACAGTTGTGTCAGGCAACATTGCAGTTGTGTCAGGCAACATTACAGGTGTGTCGGGCAACATAACAGGTGTGTCGGGCAACATTACAGGTGTGTCAGACAACATTACAGTTGTGTCAGGCAACATTGCAGGTGTGTCAGGCAACATTACAGGTGTGTCAGGCAACATTACAGGTGTGTCAGACAACATTACAGTTGTGTCAGACAACATTACAGGTGTGTCAGGCAACATTACAGGTGTGTCAGACAACATTACAGGTGTGTCAGACAACATTACAGGTGTGTCAGGCAACATTACAGGTGTGTCAGGCAACATTACAGGTGTGTCAGACAACATTACAGGTGTGTCAGAAACATTGCAGGTGTGTCAGGCAACATTACATGTGTATCAGGCAATATTAAAAGGTATGTCAGACAACATTACAGGTGAGTCAGGAAACATTACAGGTGTCTGAAGCAACAATACAGGCAAGTCCCGTGAAGTGTAACAATATATAAATCAACTCACCCTGAGAGCTTAGACCAAATCTTTGGCCCATTGCAAGACCATACTGGACTGTGTTCTTCGGCTGCAGGAGAGAAAACAGAGCAGGCTGTTACATGTCTGTCAGTGTCAATGCAGGAGGGCAAGAGAGCAAAGCAGTCTGATATGACAACATGGCAAGAGGGGGGTACTGCATGTACTCAAGGGAGGGGAGGGGGAGGATTTTGGCATGTACTTAAGAGAGCGCAGAAGTTTTGCCATTTACATACTAAGGAAAGTGGGGGGGGGGGGGGGGGAAGCACGACAAAGACTGGAGACTACTGGTTTATAGGCCTTATACCTTATACCATCTGAGATGTGGTTTTACAGAAGAATGCTTAGAATACCTTGGACAGCCAAAAAGAGCAACCAAGAGGTTTTGAAAGAGGCGGGAGCCCGAAGACAACTTATCACAGACATCAGAAGGAGACAGTCATCATTTTTTGGCCATGTTATGAGAAGAGGGGAAATAGAACATGTTGTGACCACTGGAAAGATCTGTGGAAGGGGGGATAGAGGAAGACATTGAGAGAAGATGCTTGACAGTCTTGTTGCATGGCATGGAGGTGTGTCGGCACTCGAACTGACACATGCTGCAGGAGATCACAGATTGTGAGAGGCATGATTGCCCACGCTAGTCGGCAAGGCACCTGATGATGATGATGATGACCAAAGGGCAAATCTGGTTGTTTCCAGGACTGCTATTTGTTCACTTAACAATATTCCACAGGTTCATGCATGAATTCCAACTCTAAACAGGTCAAAATAAAGTGTTACCTTTAAGCAACTATATAATCTGCATTTGACTTTAATGTTTAACCGTAATTTATTTTAGATAAGGATTTAGTGTGGAGGTGATTTCGGCATACTGCCAGCAATATTAAATGTGAGGTGCCAGCAGAGCAGCTAAAGACACTGTTAACTTGATAGTTTAGTAATTTAATGATGTGGGTGTGTGTGTGTGAGAGAGAAAGAGAGAGACAGACAGACAGACAGACAAACAGAGGGAGTGAGAGTGCGAGACAGACTGAGAGCAAGAGAGAGAGAGACAGACAGACAGAGAGACAGAGCGAGAGAGAGAGATAGACAAAGAGAGACAGACAGCAAGAGAGACAGACTTAGGTACGGAGTTAACTCCTTTTAGAGGGTCTGGCCGGCTCACTGCACTCAGAGGAAAGGCAAGACGGACATATAACCAGATTGTGACCGGTACCATCAGTACTGGAACTCTGCGCTGGCTGCTGAAGATGAGGATGGAGCACGCATGGGAATGCCCCGAGTGCTGTGATGTCAATTCTTGACTCAACTCCTTATGGACATCAAAATGGCCTTAACTTTCCCCCTATGCTTGTGATCAAAATCACCACACTACACATAGAAGGTTTAAGACTAGATCCCACCACAACGGTATAAGGAACCAAGTTATCCACACCCCCCTCCCATGACATGACAACATCAATTCTGTCAGCAATTAGAGATGCCAGGAGAGTGACACAACAGCCACAAATTAGCTCTGGCTGGCTGCTGTTACAAAAAAGAGAAAGGGCTGGGGGTGACCGAGATTACCTGTTGCACAATACCTCCCTATGCACAATAATTAACCGAGTCACTTACAAAGAGAGTTCATGGGGGTAACTTTTGTCGCATCCCAATAATTTGCTACCACTCCAATGCTGCCCTGACAACTCTCATTGTTTACAACCAAACATATGCATAAACATGATTTCTACTTAAGCATGCATGCTTAAATACACACATGCAACTCTTCACACACAATCACACACACACACACACACACACACATACGACATGCTTTTCACACACAACCACAGCATGACTATGCAGAACCATACACAGGCGATACGTCCACATATTTAAAGGCCATAACTGTCGGGTGGCCAGACATATGTGAAGGCTGGTAGGAGGATTACATCACATCATCAGTGTACACAACAAGGTAAGAAAACACTGCTCTAGTGGTTTGTGTCTAAACTCTGGGCATTCAACAGTGAGTGGGTTCAAATCCGGATCGATGCACATCTAGATCTAATGTAGATCTAACCAACGAAGAATTGCATAAAAAGACGCTGGCATTGGTTAGGACACACACTTAGAAAACAGGAGAACAGCATAACTAGAATGTCTTTGCATTGGAACCCACAGGGGCATAGGAATAAAGGAAGGCCCAAAAACACATGGAGAAGAGAGCTGGAGAATGAAGTAAGAAAGATGGGGAGGACATGGGGAGAGCTCCATGCAATGGCGAAGGATAGAATGACTTAGCGTGAGTTAGTTAAAGGCCTATGCTCAAATGGGGGATAGAAAGGCAGAAGAAGAGGAATTGCATGTATAGAATTTAAGAACCAGTCCATGGTGTCAGCCAACACTATGGTGTTTCTTGCAGGGCTGGGCTACTAACTGGCCTGTCGAGACTTAGCCAGTGGCTCAGGGATGACTGCCCACTGTACCATATTAATGAACTATCTATGCTAGGGTTGAGTCTCTGGCCTGTGACGATCCCTACTTTCAACATTTTGCCTCTAAGGAAACAGTCAAAAAGCCCTTCGGCAGGGCTTTCTCTGTGTGGGTCCTCCTCACAGCCCATGCCTTGTGGTGTTTGGTAGTCCGGCAATTCAGGTTCTGGACCAGTTCTGGACTCTAGTCTTGCTCCAGAACTTGAGTTTTGCATGACTTCCATTTTACAGGTCTGGCTCAGTTGTGTACTGACTGTTACTTCTTTGCCTCTCAGACAGATGCACCCCTAGAAGGAAACCCCTAATTAGTCAACTCTTATCACATGCTTGTTAGGGAAGCAGTGGGTCTATTCTTGTTTTCCCTATAATTAGACGTGGAACCAAGACAGGGACCTTACTCTAGCAAAGATAAGAGCATCACTACGTGACCACACTAGACATTCAAAGCAGTTTTAATCCAGGAGATCCCATCCCCATAAACCGAGGGTTTCTTAGCAAAAGAGAAATTGGCAAGAGGACGAAAATGGCTGTTTACCGCTCTACCTATGTACCAGTCCTGACCTATGGGTGTGAGTCATGGGCAATGACAACAGCTCACATAAGCCAGCTGCAGGCCTCGTAAATGAGATATCTGAGAAAGGTGGTCCAAGTGACAAGAATGGACAAAGTCCGCAATCAGACAATACGTCAAGATCCTGATACCCAGCCCTTACTAACCCGAGTAGATCAGTCACAGTTACGATGGTTTGGACATGTATGCAGAATGGGAGAAAATCGGCCACCATGGCAAGCATGGGAGGCTAAGAACCAGGAAACCAGACCTCCGGGACGACCCAGGGTGCGCTGGGAAGACAACATCCGACAGTCCCTAACTGACAGAGGACTGAAATGGAACAAAGCCAGAAAGAAAACTGCTGATAGAGACGTCTGGCGATCTCGCTGGCAAACCTCTACACCCCAAGGTAGAAGAGGAGCGACTAAGTAAGTAAGTAAGATCCCATTCCATCACAAAGCATTCAGGAACGAAGACGTTGACAAACTAGGCAAGGAAGGTGGAAGATGATAGCCTGATATCGACATAACATACGATGGGGCTGACTTCCGGTCTAAAATTCCACTCTGAAGATTACATACCGCCTATAGTTATTTACTGTTATGAAATAATTTTTTTAACAAGGAAAATGCCACGAAGGACCTTCAAGAGGGAAAACATCACTGCATGGGGACAAACCAATGAAGGACAGGCTTACTATTTTATTGTGGTCTAACGCAAGTAGAGATTGTAAGACTAGGCCTCTTTTAGTTAACCATTCTGAAAATCTGTGTGCTTTTAAATGCGCCAAAGTTTGGGTCAGTGTGGGCAACAGTTTTTTGGTTGTTGTTGCCCACTATACCATATTAATGATCTATCTATGCTAGGGTTGAGTCTCTGGCTGTGACGATAGCTATTTTCACCATTCTGCCTCTAAGGAAACAATCAAATAGTCCTTTGGTAGGGCTTTCTCTGTTTGAGTCCTCCTTACAGCCCATGCCTTGTGGTGTTTGGTAGTCAGGCAATTCTGGTTCTGGACGGGGCCCTATTGTGAGGAAAACAAAAATAGACCCAGTGCTTGCCCAAAAGCATGTCCTAAGAGTAGATGTATAAGAGTTTCCTTCAGAGACAGAGTACATCTGCCTGAAAGGCAACGAACCAACAGTATGCATGAAAATGTCAGACCTGTAAAACGAATGTGCACGCAACACTCAGCTTCTGCATCAGGACTAGAGTCTAGAAGTAGACGAACAACCATAACTTTCCGCTGAAGTTTACAGCCGGTGAACGCGAAGAAGAAGAAACAACGGTGACTGTAGCTGTTATCATTAACATCAAGTGCCATGCTAGCTGGCGTAGGCGTTGATTCATCTCCACAGATCTTGATCTTTGGTGTTCTGGATCAATTCCACTGATGATATTCCTCCATGCCATTGTCTTGAGCGATCCGCTGTTATTTCTCTTGGTCTGCCTCTGCCTCTTCTACCAGTGATCTTTCCAGTCGTGATAATATTTTCTAGTGCTTCTTATCTCATTACATAACCACAAAACTGCCTCCTTCTCATTGTTGTTTATTACTTTCATTAACAATTTCCAGGCTACTGTGGAACTTCTAAAACGGCAGCTAGACATTTGCCGCAAGAGCGACCAACAGAGAACAAACAATGTTCAGACCCATACCCACTCCTTTTGAAGACAAACTACGAAGATGACATAGCAATAAAAAAAAATTATAAACACCTTAAGTTGACCACTGATTTTTCTAAACATATTAACTTTAGCTTCTTCTTATTCTTCGCCTTCACCAACTGTAAACTCTGGCGAAAGGTTCTGGTTATTCTTCCACTTCTGGACTGCACTCCTGTTTCATAACTTGAGTGTCACGTGTGCATCTGTTTTACAGATCTAACTCATTTGTATGCAGACTGCTAGTTCCTTGCCTCTCAGGCAGATGCACTCCAACTTCGAAGGAAGCTACCAATTAGTCAACTCTTACAACACGATTTTGGGTAGGCAGTGGGTCTATTCTTGTTTTCCCTATAATAGGGCCCTGGAACCCACACGGGGGACATTGGCTCCTGAAGATGTAGGAAGAAAAAGAAAACTATATGAAGCAAACACTTGACGATAATCAGCTCAATCGGCTATCCTCCGAACTTTGGGCACAAAAGATGGCAGCCGCAAAATATCTTTTTGAGCCTCAGTCACGTGACTTAATTTGCGGTTTTGTGGCGACTACCACAAAAACGCGGGGAAAACAGCAAAATAAGTCGCCCGAAAACTGCAAATTAAGTCACGTGACTGAGACTCGAAGGGATATTTTGCGACCGCCATCTTTTGTGCCCAAAGTTTGGAGGATAGCCGCTTCATCTGACTCATTGATGCCACCTCTGTCCACAGATGCAGACAACCAGAGCCAACCTCCTACTGACGGCTACAACTCTGATGGTTGCTGCCACAGTTCAAGCCAAGACAGTCATCTTCTTCCCTCCCCCAACCACCAGTTACGTGGTCTACCACTCAGGTGTGGCTGCCGCAGTGGCCAGCCTAGGCCACCAGGTGTGGCTGTGCCTGCCACACTTCATGGTAGAACGAAACTTGGTCAAAGACAAATCCGTCCACATTCTGGAGTACGGACAACACCTGGGCAACCTGGAATACCAGATCTATACCAGGACTAGGATCGTGGACAAATTCTGGGAGGGACAAACTCCCCGAGAAATGGAAGCACTGTACGATGTGAGCACTGTGGTGACTGAAATAGCTAGTGACATCCTTTCAGACAAGAAGTTTGTGGACCAAGTCAGGAACCTCAAGGCTGACCTGTTTGTGCTGGAGTCCATACCATTCAACATGAACATGATCATTCTTCCGTACGCCTTAGACATTCCTTATGCTCTCATCGGAACAATCCACGATGTTGTGTTGTCCAAGGTTCCCTTCAGCCCGGCTACAACACCATTCCCCGTCTACAGATTCAGCGACCGAATGACATTCCTGCAGAGAGTCACGTCAACCATCTACTACCTGATGCGTATCAATTTCGACCTCTTCTACGACAGCAGCCTGGTGTCCAAGTTTGCCCCACACAAACCCTACAAGTCCATCAATGACCTGGCTGCCAACGCTGAGATTTTCATTGCAGAAGTTGACCACATACTGGACTACCCACGGACTATGCTGCCCAACACAAAACTGATTGGTGGATCTTCTGCTTCTCCTGCAAAACCATTGGTTGGGGAGTTCCAGAAGTTTGTGGATGAAGCCACGTCCGGCATTATCGTCATGTCTTTTGGAGGTTCAGTTGTTAACTTGGCTCCATACATCTCAAACAAGATGGTTTCTGCTTTCAAACAACTGGATCTCAGAGTGGTGTGGAAGATAAACATGACCTCGCCTGATCCCAAACAAATCATGACCTCCTTGTGGATCCCACAGAATGATCTTCTGGGACACCAGAAAGCCAAACTGTTTGTGTCCCACTGTGGCAAGAACGGACAGTACGAGGCCCTCTACCACGGGGTGCCCATTCTCTGTCTGCCCATATATGGAGATCAAGGTTACAACTCAGAAAGAGTCCGGGTAAAACAGCTTGGACTGTACACCGACATGCGTGAAGCCAGTGCAGATGAACTGGCAGCCATGATGAAAGAAATCATATATGGGGGAAAATACGCAGAAAACATGAAGAAAGCTTCCCGCCTTTACAGAGAGTTGTACAAAGTTCCCAAACATGAAGCCGCATATTGGCTGGACCACGTGATGACATACGGTGGTGCCTACATGAGATCTGCGGGTCAACAGATGCCCTGGTACCAGCTCTATGTCCTTGATGTTGTAGCCTTTCTCCTGGCAATAGCACTCTCTGTCTTACTGTGCACAGCTGCCATTGCCAGGAAGTGCTACCAGATCTACAGGGGCAGCTCCACAGGGAAGAAGACGAAGCACCAATGAGATGATACTCAGGGAAACACATCACAGATAAACGCATACAAATAACCAGACATATTGGAGACATTTACTGTCAAATCACTGCCCTGATATATCTCCAACCTGCCAAAACTCTGTCAGGACATGTCCCAACCTGACACCAAAAATGTCCTCCTGACAGCTTCACAACCTGTCCTGACATTTCCTCAAAATGTCATGGCGCTGTCATTATGTCTCCCCAAATTGTCCTGACACGATCATTACATTTTCCCAAACTGACCTTACACTGATATAACATCTCCCCAACCTGTCCTGACACTATTATTACATCTCCATAAACTGTCCAGACATTGTCCTAACATCTCACCAATCTGTGCTGAAATTATCATTACATCTCCCCAAGCTGCCCTGACACTCTTCCCAAACTGTCCTGACATTGATGTTACATCTCCCCAAACTGTCCAGACACTGTCCTAACATCTCCCCAAACTGTCCTAACATCTTCCCAAACTGTCCTGACATTGATGTTATATCTCCCCAAACTGTCCAGACACTGTCCTAACATCTCCCCAAACTGTCCTGACACACTAGATAAACAGCCATCAATGCCTGGCTGAACCGGAGAACTGTTGTTAAACTACAAGTTCACGTATTTCTTGTCAATGTCATTTTTTAATAAAAGTGGCAATGAACAGCAAACTGTTGTGCCATAACTACAACATCAGAAGTTGTGTGAAATGTTTTGTTTTCCAGTGAACTGGCAACATTTTCCCTCTGGCAACACTTTGTACCACCCCAGAGCTGTCAACTGCAATATTAGCTGTTAGCGAAACATCAGTCCATATAGATGTGACCTCTCTTTCAAACATCTCCAATGTCTTATCACGGAAGACAAATCTATACTTTCCATGGGCACTCCCACAGGATCTACGGCTACTTTCCCCCACTGTGGATCCATCAGTAGTTTTTCATCTCCAGTTCCATAAACTAAACATGGTACATACAACATTCAGTAAGAAGGGACCCTAACAGACGTACAATATCCAAAATTCAACAAACTAGAGCACCCTTACAGACATAACTACAACACTCTATCTCTAGAAGAACCCTTACAGACATAACTACAACACTCTAGCTTTAGAAGCACCCTTACAGACATAACTACAACACTCTATCTCTAGAAGCACCCCTACAGACATAACTACAACACCCTATCTCTAGAAGCACCCTTACAGACATAACTACAACTATCTCTAGAAGCACCCTTACAGACATAACTACAACACCCTATCTCTAGAAGCACCCCTACAGACATAACTACAACTATCTCTAGAAGCACCCCTACAGACATAACTACAACTATCTCTAGAAGCACCCTTACAGACATAACTACAACACTCTATCTCTAGAAGCACCCTTACCCTTACAGACATAACTCTACACACACTCTATCTCTAGAAGCACCCCTACAGACATAACTACAAACCCTATCTCTAGAAGCACACCTAACAACACTCTTCTCTAGACACCTCCTACAGACTACAACACCTATAGAAGCACCCCCCTACAGACATACTACAACACCCTATCTCTAGAAGCACCCTACAGACATACTACATAACTACAACTATCTCTAGAAGCACCCCTACAGACATAACTACAACACCCTATCTCTAGAAGCACCCTTACAGACATAACTACAACACTCTATCTCTAGAAGCACCCTTACAGACATAACTACAACACCCTATCTCTAGAAGCACCCCTACAGACATAACTACAACTATCTCTAGAAGCACCCTTACAGACATAACTACAACACCCTATCTCTAGAAGCACCCTTACAGACATAACTACAACACCCTATCTCTAGAAGCACCCTTACAGACATAACTACAACTATCTCTAGAAGCACCCCTACAGACATAACACTACAAACACCCTTACAGACATAACATTACAACACTCCTATCACCCCTACAGACTAGAACACACCCTAGAATCACCCTTACAGACATAACTACAAAACTACAGACATAACAGACAACTACAACATCTCTAGAAGCACCCTTACAGACATAACTACAACACCCTATCTCTAGAAGCACCCTTACAGACATAACTACAACACCCTATCTCTAGAAGCACCCCTACAGACATAACTACAACTATCTCTAGAAGCACCCTTACAGACATAACTACAACACCCTATCTCTAGAAGCACCCTTACAGACATAACTACAACAATTACAGACATAACTACAACACCCTATCTCTAGAAGCACCCTTACAGACATAACTACAACACCCTATCTCTAGAATCACCCCCTAGAAGCACCCTTACAGACATAACTACAACACTATCTCTAGAAGCACCCTTACAGACATACCTACAACACATCTATTCTCTAGAAGCACCCTTACAAGCTACAACACCCTATCTCTACATAAGACTAGCTCTATCTCTAGAAGCACCCTTACAGACATAACTACAAAGCTATCTCTAGAAGCACCCTTACAGACATAACTACAACACCCTATCTCTAGAAGCACCCCTACAGACATACACAACTACATAACTACAAACTATCTCTAGAAGCACCTTACAGACATAACTACAACACTCTAGAAGCACCCTTATCTCTAGAAGCACCCCTACAGACATAACTACAAACTATCTCTAGAAGACAAAACCCACTATCTCTAAGAAGCACCCCCTACAGACATAACTACAACTATCTCTAGATAAGCACCCTTACAGACCATAACTACAACTATCTCTAGAAGCACCCCTACAGACATAACTACAACTATCTCTAGAAGCACCCTTACAGGACATAACTACAACTATCTCTAGAAGCACCCTTACAGACATAACTCTCTAGAAGCACCCCTACATACAGACACTATCTCTAGAAGCAACTACAGACATAACTAAACAACCTATCTCTAGAAGCACCCCTACAGACATAACTACAACTATCTCTAGAAGCACCCTTACAGACATAACTACAACACCCTATCTCTAGAAGCACCCTTACAGACATAAACTACAACACCCTATCTATCTCTAGACATAACTAACACCCTCTAGAAGCCACCCTTACAGACATAACTAGAATCAACACTAAACTATCTCTAGAAGCACCCTTACAGACATAACTACAACATCCCTATCTCTAGAAGCACCCTTACAGACATAACTATCTCTAAGACACCCCTACTATCTCTAGAAGCTACACCCTCTACAGACAGACATAACTACAACACTCTATCTCTAGAAGCACCCTTACAGACATAACACTATCCAAAGCACTCCTATCCATCTAGAACTCATCACACCTTACAGACATAACTACAACACTCTATCTAAAGCCACCCCTACAGACATAACTACAACTAGCTCTAGAAGCAGACATAACAAACTATTCTCTAGAAGCACCCTTACAGACATAACTACAACACTCTATCTCTAGACAGCTGCAGACATGTACAAAAATTGTGTGCATGCAACTCCATGTAGCTGCCAACAATGGAAGGAGTGTAAGACAAGTGTTCCCCAACAATTTTTGTCTACACCCGCAGGCCACCACAATGTGTTTATGGTTGAAGCAGCCAGAAGAGCACAAACAAAGCAGGACCTGATATCTCCCTCAACACCCGACGTGGTAAAAGAGGACATAAGGAAGAAGTCCACCAAAACATGGGGAAATCATGGCTCACCTGACAGCTAATAAAGACAGAAACAAACAAAAAAAGCAGACGTAGATAGCAGTAAAAGTAAAGGAACCTTTTCCACACCTTTAGGCGTATAGGGCACAAAGGGCTAGACCTATATTATATAGTCAATCGGCACAAGATGGGTGATGTGGTCAGGATCATGCCAGCTGCCTTTACTTCCAGGGACTGCACTTGGTACCCACTCAAGTCCAGCTACACCAGGAAGCGAACCCACGACCGTCCGATCCGCAGGCAAGCATTAGGCGCTCTGCCACTGCGACTCCCCCGTAGATAGCAGTTTATTTGTTAAATCCCACATTATAAAATTACAAGTTTCACCTGATGCGACAACTTTTGATTCTCATCCTTGATGTGTCAACCATACAGACTCCAAACACCGAAGAGAACAACTACCCGACTCTACCCCGTAACATGATTAGGTATTCCCCGTGTAGGTTCCAGGGCCCTATTATAGGGAAAACAAGAATAGACCCACTGCCTTATCCAAAAACATGTCATAAGAGTCAATGAACTGGGAGCTTCTGTCGAAGTCAGAGTGCATGTGCCTGAGAGGCAAGGAACTAGCAGTCTGCATACAAATGACTCAGATCTGTTAAACGGATGCACACACAACACTTAGGATCTGGAAAAGGACTGCAGTCCAAAAGTGGATGAACAACCAGAACTTTCCGCCAGAGTTTACAGCTGGTGAACATAAAAACAGAAGAAGAAAGATTAGGTATAAATTTGCGGCCGTCCACCTGGAATTGTCTGTGGCCCAGCAGCCCACCGGTTGAAGAACATTGATGTCAAACAACCAGTTCCCAAAAGCCGGGTGTTCTAGAGCCAGCTCAAGCACATCCCCTACCCTGACCCACTTGGTCCAGAAAATGGGGTCCAGGTGCAGGCTGGCTTGAGGACAACTACATGTCTTCCAGCCACAATCACAGGGGACACTTAAGAACACCAACTACAGGTATACAGGTAGTCAACAGACAATCAGCTACTCCTGAACAGCCCTGTGGAGTGTTGCAGGCCCCAGCAGGTTAATTAGCTGTCAGCACCCTTCAGGCTGAATAACATGGGGCTAATTGGCTGTATCTGTGTGTACACATGTAGAAGAAAAGGTGGGGGGGGGGGGGGGGGGCTGGAGGGGGAGGTACTCCCAAAATTTAAGTGTGTGGTTAAAGAGCCTAATACAGAAGAGATTTTTTTTAAAATGTCACAGAACTGATTAATGCTTCTTGCAGCCAGGAGCATCCACTTCAAAAGAAAAGGGGTTGGGGGAGGAGGGGGGCATGGGTGCCTGAGTCATGTTTGAGTGCTTAATAATAATAATCATATGCACACTAAAATAGGAAATAAAGGAACTGAGGCAGGGGATGTCCAAATGAAACCCTAAAATTAACGCTGATGAGACAGGCCAAATGTGCTGGAATGAATTCCATCCTTGATATCAAAGGAACTGCACAGAACACAACAGAATGGAAAAACAGACTGCGAGCCCTATTTGACATACACTAGCAGTGATGATGAAAACCATATTTATTTGAAATAATATGATATGTATTAACAAGAAACTTTAAAAAGAATTTCTCTGCATGGGGCGGGGGCAGCTGAGCTCTCTTACACGTCTGTGGGTGGGGGGGGGGGGGGTGTCGGGGGACTAAGCCCTAGTTTTTCTAAGTAACTAGGATACTATGTTCTGACACCCCTGCTTGCAACTATTGCCTAACTACAATCAGGTTTAGAAGACAAACGGATTGCCAACCAGCAGGCAAGCATACTGTCCAACAGATATATAAATGTGTTTAAATAAAGGAGTGGTGGGGGGGGGGGGGTGGAGGGAGCTGCCTTTGAGGTAAGGCTCCCACCTCTGACATGAGCAGAATCATAGTTGCATTAACATTGTAGGGGACTGCCCCTGCATGCCTAGCTTTCGCAGACAAGGACCTTCTTCTTCTTCTTCTCTTCCACCTTGTACCTCAGCGAAGTGTGTGGGAGAGATGTCACATTCGTTGATGAGCTCTGTCAAGAGCACTATTAGGACTGATGTTCATTTCAGTAAGGCTGTTCTTAATGCCATCACTCCATCTTTTCCGAGGTCTTCCACTCGCTCTATACCCGTTGTAACGTTTCAGTGTGGCTCGCTGTGGCAGACAGTACCAGGGCATTCTTGTTAGGTGTCTAAACCACTTCATTTGTTGTTCTTTGATGACCTTTAAGACTGGCTTTATTCCTAGCATTCATATAATTTCGTATTCTGTATTTCCTTGAAACTCCTGCAGCTCTTCTAAGGCATTTCACCTCTGTTGTCACAATTTTATGTTCACTGCTGGAAGATGTAAGTGTTAACACAGGGACCAACAACTAACAAAACTTTAAGTCATTGAGATTAAAACTCCCCATCAATTGAGAATTAAAAACAGCATCAGGGGTCAGCGCTTAGCTAGTGTTATTCTGTTACACACTTGTATATCCTTGTCTGAAACTGCTAATCAAAGAGAATCTAGACATGGCATGGTATACGGTAAGAATCTAGACACAGTACAATATGTGAGGAGAATCTAGACACTGCATGGTATATGGTGAGAATCTAGAAAAGACAAAATATGTAAGGAGAATCTAGTTACCAAAGAAAATGTATACAGAATCTAGACATTTCATTGTATATGGTGAGACTCTAGACAAAGCACAATATGCAGGGGAGAGTTGACAAGGCACAGTATGTTGGGAGAAGCTAGACAAGGCACAACATGTGGGAAGTCTCTAAACATTACATGGTATGTGGGGAGAACCTAGGCAAGGCATGGTATGTGGGGAAGAATCTAGACAATGCCTGGCATGTGGGGGATAACCTAGACAAGGCACAATACATAAGAAGAATCTAAACCAGACAGGGTATGTGTGGAGAACCTACATATTACATGGTATGTGGGGGAGAATCTAGACACGAAAAGGTATGCAGAGAGAATCTAGACACTACATGGTATGTGAAGAGAGAGAATCTAGACTTAACATGGTATGTGGAAAAAATTCAGATATTACATGGTATATATCTAATCAAACAATGAGACTAGATTTTAAAATGAATGTCTAGTGCAACCAGACCCATTAACCATGCATGCAGTTACATAAAAACGACAGCTTCTAAAATCAGGCAAATGAAATGCACGTTTCAGTCAACAGCCAAGACTTTGGTCCAGCAACACTAGAGTTACCCTCCTTACTAGCCACTCTAAGAGGTTGACAACTGTAACAACAGGGTGTGTTGACAGAACTAATTAGAACAATCGAAGACCCTACTTCCAACCACCCATCCACACAACAGCTTGACAAAAGTATTTAAGACAAGAATGGAAGCAATTAGCGAATAATTAGCAGTGGCAGGCAAAGGACAAAGAACATTCTGGAGACAAGTGCCTAGTTACAACAGGTAAGAACAATACATTTTCTGCCTCAGTCGTTTCTGAAAATGGGAGGGACCAGATTATACTACAGATATATGCATTTTATACTCCCCCCCTTCTTTCCTGCATCATTTGTGATAAGAAAAACTGTTATTTCTGAAAATGGGAGGGACAGATATGTGTGTTTTATATCAACTACATGCACCCCCCCCCCCCCCCCATTTCTTTCCTGCAACATTTGTGATAAGAAAAACTGTTATTTCTAAAAATGGGAGGGACCAGATATGTGTGTTTTATATCAATTTCACGCCCCCTCCCCTTTTTTTTTTTTCATGTGTCATTTCTGATGAGAATCAACTCCATATTATATTGCAAGTATATCTTCTTCTATAGTTTCGTCGCCCAGCTTCTGAGTTGAGTGCATGGTGTGACACTGTGAGCTATGTGTGTTTTTCGTTGGCACAGGAGCAGAACAACTATAGGGTGGCCCATTTGCTTAAAAGCTGAAACTAGGATTACCAGATTACCATATCTTCTTCTTCGCGTTCAACAGCTGTAAACTCTGGGGGAAATTTTTGGTGGTTCATCCACTTCTGGACTGCAGTCCTGTTCCAGAACCGCAGCATTGTGTGCACATCAGTTTGACAGATCTGACACATTTGTGTGCAGACTGTTGGTTCCTTGCCTCTCAGGCAGATGCACTCCGACTTTGAAGGAAGCTCCCAATTAGTCGACTCTTACTACATGCTTTTGGGTAGGCAGTGGGTCTATTCTTGTCTTCCCTATAACAGGGCCCCGGAACCCACACCTTAGGGCACCCAGTATCCAGAAGAGGAACATTATCGACTGGACATTCTACAGGATGTGGACAATAGAAGACAGCTGCATGAGCAGTATCATGTCTTATAGACAGTGAAATACTTCAGTATATTCAACATACGTTTCAAGAGATCAGCTAGAAAAGGCCTGATTTTAGCGAGATGAGACAGGGGTCAACCACAGGACAAGGATATCGCAGACATCTCACTTTCAACCCGATAACATATGGGGCAGTGAAACTTCAAGGAGCTAAAAGATGTCCTGGTGGACTCAGATGGGATCACGCTCCTCACAAGTGCCGACATACTGTGATGATTCATTAATAATTACCCTACCTGTGTGGGTTCCCGGTGCCAATTTGGGTGTGGGGACAGATGCACTGTGGCTTTAACAAGCATGTTATAAAAGGTATAAAACTAGAGGTGTTACCGCTGAAGTTAGAGTGTATCTGCCTGAGGGAAAGAGGACCAACAGTCTGCATATAAATAAGCCATATCTGTAAAACAGATATTTCCTTAAGTGGACAAACAACCAGAACTTTCTGCTGGAGTTTACAGACAGTGAACATTAAGAAGAAGAAGAAGAAAAAGAGAAGCAGAAGGTGAAAGAAGAAGAAGTAGAAGAAGAAGAAGAGGAGCAGAAGGTGAAAGAAGAAGAAGAAGGGGAGCAGAAAGGAAAAGAAGAAGAAGAAGAGGAGCAGAAGATGAAAGAAGAAGAAGAAGAGGAGCAGAAGGTGAAAAAAAGAAGAAAAGAAGAAGAGGAGCAGAAGGTGAAAGAAGAAGAAGAAGAAGAGGAGCAGAAGGTGAAAGAAGAAGAAGTAGAAGAAGAAGAAGAAGAAGAAGAAGAAGAAGAAGAAGAAGAGGAGGAGCAGAAGGTGAAAGAAGAAGTAGTAGAAGAAGAAGAAGAAGAAGAAGAGGAGCAGAAGGTGAAAGAAGAAGAAGTAGAAGAAGAAGAAGAAGAAGAAGAGCAGAAGGTGAAAGAAGAAGAAGTAGAAGAAGAAAAAGAAGAAGAGGAGCAGAAGGTGAAAGAAGAAGAAGAAGAAGAAGAAGAAGAAGAAGAAGAAGAAGAAGAAGAAGAAGAAGAAGAAGAAGAAGAAGAAGAAAAAGAAGAAAAAGAAGAAGAGACAGAAGAAGAAAAAAGAAGAAGAAGAAGAAGCGGAAGAAGTAGAATGTATGTGAATTAACTTTCAAGCGAATTTTTTCTTAAAATTGAGCAAGGAAACGAAGACGCCAAAGAACAACCTAAGACAAATGTTGGCCAAAGGTGCTGGATCGGATTTCAACCACAAAAAAGCAGAAAAACAACCACAACTTTCCGGCGGAGCTTAAAAGCTTACTGTTTGAAAGGAGAGACCGCTTCCAATAAAACTTCAGGAATATGGATTTTTGTGATTTTTTTCTTCTGTCTCTTTTCCCTTTTTGAACTTTGTTGAGGCTCACAAGTTCTAGCATGTGAGTCATATTCTAAATAAAGGCTTTGTATCAAGCAAAATCTGTCTTCTAAACAGGATATATACCATGTGGGACTTAGAAAGCAGACATATAATGAGGTACTTTTGTACATCCATTAGTCCCATTATTAAAACATGAATGCTTTATTTTTTTGCCCTTTATAGTCTGTGGTAAATTTTAGGGTAGGGAAGAAAGACTCGTTGTCCCTCAAAATCATGCCTAAAAGGTGACTCATTGGGTAACTGATGCAATTGGATGTGCTGGGCTAAAAAGTGCAGATATCACAGCCTGGCTGTAGACTGCAACACACAGTACCAACTATCCTTTTTAAGGGTAAACAAACAAGAATATCCACAAGTGAATTATTCTTCCACAACACTAAAGACCAAGGTCTGTGGAGATGTATGAACGAATGAACGAACAAACTTTATTTTCAAAGGGTTATAAATTGGGCACGCAGGCCCATCTGGCATTCGGCCCTTCTAAGTACTCAGTTTTCAGAGTACCAATACCTGTTATCAATAATGCATGTTATGGATTTAATAAGAAATTATAGAATAATGCATACACACATCATGTGTACACAATCGTACACACTCACACACACGTTAACATACTCTTACATTCTCATGCATGCGAACTCATATACAGACATACGTGATACATACACTCGTGCATCTACATACATATACAAGCATTCACATACATAAGACAAATGCACAAACAGAAAAACACACACACATACATTTATGGATATACATGCATACACACCTATACATGCACCTATGCATACACACAAATACCATCACATGTACAGACACCAACATATGCCCAAAACCACACACTTACATAAATAAATACATACACCCACATACATGCATACGATGATGATGATGATGGTTTATTCTTATTTTGCTTGGTTGGTTTTAGAATTTCCATCATCCTCATCATGACCCTGTACAGAATGAACTGTAACCTTTGACCTCCTATTTCCCCAGACAACTGCAATGATGGGCAATTACAGATTGAACTCTAACCTTTGACCTTCTATTTCCCTAGACAACTGCAATGATGGGCAAATACAGTCTTCTACTAGCTGCTGTCACCTTGACCTTGCTGCTGGCCAACAGCGCGGGTAAGACGGTGGTGTTTTTCCCGCCCCCACTGACCAGCTACTTCATCTACCACACAAACATCGCCGGGGCCCTCGCCAGGATGGGCCACGACGTGTACCTGTGTGTGCCCCATTACTTGATCTCCAAAAATTTGGTTAAGGACAAGGATGTGAAAATACTGGAGTACGGAGAACAACTGGGGGACATCACCGGAAAAGCCATGAAGAATACCAACATGATGGAAAAGTTCTGGGCTGGGGATAGTCTTCACCCAGCTTCGACAATGTTTATGGCCTCGGCCGAGTTCGGCAGAGTGACCGTTGAAATTCTTTCAGATAAAGTTCTTGTGGAGAAGATCAGAAGACTCAAGCCTGACCTACTGGTTGTCGACTCTATCCCCTTCAACATGAACATGATAGTGCTGCCATACCTGCTGGATGTTCCCTATGCTCTGGTGGGAACGCTACACGATGTAGTGTTATCTAAAGTTCCTTACAGTCCAGCAACTCCAACAATGTTGGTGAAGTCCCACAAAGACAGAATGTCCTTCTTCAACCGGGTGCAACATTTCTTTTGGTATGTTGCTCAAATCAACTTTGACTTGTATTACGACAGCTCCTGTGTGTCCAAGTTTGCTCCGCACAAACCCTACAGATCCATCAATGAGCTAGCAGCCAATGCAGAAGTGTTCATCATTGAGCTAGACCACATCTTGGACTACCCCAGACCAACACTTCCCAACACTAAACTGATCGGAGGCTCCTCCCCTTCCCTGGCTAAACCACTGACCGGAGAGCTCCTGAAGTTTGTCAATGAGTCCAAGAATGGGATCATCGTCATGACATTTGGGGGCACGGTGGTCAACCTGCCTCCCCACTTCACGTCAAAAATGGCTTCTGCATTCAAACAACTCGACCTCCGAGTGGTGTGGAGGGTAAACATGACCTCGCCCGACCCCAAACAGATCTTGACCTCCACCTGGATACCCCAAAACGACCTTCTGGGACACGAAAAGACCAAACTGTTTGTGTCCCACTGTGGGAAGAACGGACAGTACGAGGCCCTTTACCACGGAGTGCCCATTCTCTGCATGCCCATATTTGGTGACCAGTACTATAACGCAGAAAGAGTTGCAGATAAGGAATTGGGCCTTTATGCTGACATGCGTACAGCCAGTACAGAACAACTGGCAGCCATGTTGAAAGAAATCATCTACCAGAAAAAATACACTGAAAACATGAAGAGAGCTTCCAGCCTGTACAGGGAGTTGTACAAAGACCCAAAGCAAGAGGCCGCCTACTGGCTGGACCATGTGATGAAATATGGTGGAGACTACATGAGGTCAGCAGGCCAACAGATGCCCTGGTATCAGCTGTACGTATTAGACGTTATCGCATTTCTTCTCACTGTGCTCCTAGCGGCCCTGTTCATCATCTACTTCATCATTAAGCAAAGCCTCAAGTGTTGTGGATTCCAGCAGAAGAAAGTCAAAGCAAAAAACGAGTAACCGCTTGAGAACACACAAATCATCAAGAGTCATCTGACATGGTAACATCATGGGAGTGGATAGAGAAGATACAGAGATGGACGAGGGTCAAGATAACTATGGGCACCATCAAGGAACTAAGTAGGCGTGAACACAAGGCAACCCTGGCGACAATAATAGCCTTTGAAAACAATCACAGACACGAGGCAACCACAGCAACATATCTAGCCTTGGAACACCAGCTAAAACTCCACACACTTGTCAGTCAAACTGGAACCAGATTTTCAACCCAACAAGAAGGCAAGCATTTCATAAAGTGACCTCTACTTAACATGGGTATCCAGAAATGTTGATGGAAGTCAAGGCGGCTGGCATGACACTGACCTTACCACTCATCTGCATATATGGGACCAGCACTATAACCCAACAGTGTTGGGAAAGGCCCTTAACTCATTCCCCCTAAGAACTCTAAAACAATGGGGCGATAGGCTCCAGTGGGTATTCCAAAAATAAATCCTTAAAAATCTACAACTGTACACAGATCACTAATATTTTTAAAATACAAACTATCTATCTATATTTTTTTTTATATAAAGGCAGCAATCAATAAACATAAAGAAAGCAAAGCATTGAACTGAATAGATTCCTAGGATTTTAAAACAAAGATATCGAATGACCCATGCTGTGATGCTGTACCTTTGTCACTAAGACCGAGGGAGACTGATGACATGTCTCTTAAGCACATCCCTCTAGACAAGCATGAAAAGTGGGTATATATTTACCCATATCTCACCGGATGCAAGATTTCGCGTAGGCTCCCATTCATGCCATGGTGCTTTCCTCGGGCTCTCCAATGTTCTAGGGGTGTTATGTTATTTTCAACGCTGTAAGCATTCCATATTCCACGTCATGAGCGGCCAGCACGTTCTATTTTCCACGCTGTGAGAGGCCGCCACTGTGTGTGTTAACAGCGTTATGCATTGGCTCTTCATGCATTACTATGTGACTTGAACTTCGAGATGAATTTCCGTTCCCAGATGGTCCGTCTACTTTGTCCCCAATTCTCAAACCAGTGATGGCTGTACAAGAGACGTAGTTGACAGAAAAGAAAACAGAAACAACAAAAAAAAACTGGCCCTCAGAGACACCTCCCAAAACAGACAGAAAGAGAGAGATAATGAGAGAGAGAGAGAGAGAGAGAGAGAGAGAGAGAGAGAGAGAGCTGTGCACGTTCATCACGCCGGGCCTGGGACGAACAGGAGCCAGTTTTCCGCATGGAAAAACCAAAAATGGAAAGAAAGCATATGTTAAACCACCCCCCCCCCCCCCTCCCCAGAACATAAGACAGTCTGTGGGAAGGGCCATGGCATGAATGGGTAATTTAGTCATATGTACCAAAAAGTGATATTTATCCGGAATTAGGCCGTACAGGAGTGTCGGTTTCGCAGTTTGTTGGGATGGACAGGATTAACTCCTACGCTAAACAAGTATTGATTAAAAAAGGGGTCATCGCAAACCATGAGCCACAGAGCAGATAATAAAATCCCTATCTGGGTGCCGAGGCCCCACTGTGAAGGAAAACAAGAACAGACATACGGCCTACCCAACAGCATGCCGTAAGAGACTACTAACTGGGAGCTTTCTTCGAAGTCAGAGTGCATCTGCCTGAGATGCAAGCAACCAATAGTCTGCATACAAATAGGTCAGAACTGTAAATCAGTTGTACACGTAACATTCAGGTACTGGAATTGGACTAGAGTCCAAAAGTGGATGAGCAGCCAGAACTTTCCACCCAAGTTAACAGCGAAGAAGAAAATAAAAGTGCACAGTAACCCCCCTTTACCCTGTATTTCAATTATTAATTAAAATATAATAAAACTCAAGAATAAATGAAAGAAAGACAGTTAAAACATTTGTGCATGTGTGTGATTGATGTTGCTACCTATAACTCAGCATCAAAGACAAAGGTTCTTAAACTAGGAGAAGTGATCACCAAGGGGTTCATCAATTAAACAATCAGGGTTTTTGGTGTAAGAACATTCTAACTTCACTGACTTCTCTTGTTATGTATTTACTGAGATAATTTATTTATTAAAAAAAAATTTACTGGCATATATTCAACAGTTTTATCTTTAATACTATAATTGAGAGAATGACTCACTGTACGGACAGAGCGAGATAAACAGCTAGAGACACAGACAGAAAATGTACGTTCTAACAAAAAAGATATCACTGACCCTCTTCAGAGACTTGAGCTTGTAGGTGGGACAGGCATACAGGGCGAGAGAGACAGAGTGAGAGTGATAGCTGAGACAGAAAAAAAATATACGTTCTAACAAAAAAGAAATCAAGAGAGACAGACAGACAGCTAGAGAGAGATAGAATATGTACGTTCTAACAAAAAGACATCCCTGACCTTCTTCAAAGACTTAAACTTGTAGGTGGGACAGGCATACAGGGCGAGAGAGACAGAGTGAGAGTGATAGCTGAGACAGAAAAAAAATATACGTTCTAACAAAAATGAAATCAAGAGAGACAGACAGACAGCTAGAGAGAGATAGAATATGTACGTTCTAACAAAAAGACATCCCTGACCTTCTTCAAAGACTTAAACTTGTAGGTGGGACAGGCATACAGGGCGAGAGAGACAGATAGAGTGAGAGTGATAGCTGAGACAGAAAGAAAATGTAGGTTCTAACAAAAAAGACATCAAGAGAGACAGACAGCTAGAGAGATATAGAATATGTACGTTATAACAAAAAGACAGCACTGACCTTCTTCAAAGACTTGAGCTTGTAGTTGGGAGCTGTCAGACAGTACCTGTCTGGGGGCAGCCTGGGACCACAGTAAGGCTTCACCAGCGGCAGGGGCTGGGTGTTCTTCTGCCTGGCCACCTCCATTAGAAGCTGCAAGCAACAACACAAACACACACAAGTCAGCAAGTGCGTCTAGATATATACTGTAAACTCTCTCAACACACACACAAATATATACTGACTCTGAAGCAAGTTAAAATATTATGTTTAATTTCTTTAAATCTCTTTCTCTCTCTCACTGTGTGTGTGTATGTGAGAGAGAGAGAGAGAGGAAGTGACAGAAGAGTGCATTCTCTAAAAATGTGCTTGTGCATGTGTGTATAAGAGAGACACAGCATCTATTCAAAAAAATGTAAATGTGATTTTATCTGTTTCTCTCAAAAAATATGTTGTCACTTTTCACCTTGACACCCAACAATCAAATCATTTGTTCTCTGGCTGGATATTTGGCTTTAATATACTGAAGACATCTGACTTTACATCTGGCAGAGTTCAGTTCCGACTAACAAGTCGTTAGACAAATTTGTATTTTTAAACACTGTTTCCTTTCAACTTGGTTTTTAAAATGGTAAATAAAGTACACACATTCAGTCTATGGACACATAATTAGACCCTGCTAAACTTTGTGTCGATTTCGGGAACTTTTTTGGGGGAGATACTAAATTTATTTCCCTTTTTTATGTGTGGTCATGAGTGGGGATGCTTGTAAGTCGCATTGGTCATAAGTCGAGGAGAAGGTGTACTGTGAAAGAGAAAATGCGCACATGCACTTACATCTCTAGGTGGTGGCGTAGTGAAATGAGTGGTCAACCTTCATCTGAACTGCCAGCTTGATGTCGTCAGTTTCTATCACTTTCCTGTTTCCATGACTAGAGTAGACTTTGGCATCTTCTATAATATCAGTGACATAACCTGTACACAGACAACATAATATCAGTGACATAACCTGTACACAGACAACATAATATCAGTGACATAACCTGTACACAGACAACATAATATCAGTGACATAACCTGTACACAGACAACATAATATCAGTGACATAACATGTACACAGAAAACAGAATATCAGTGACATAACATGTACACAGACAACATAATATCAGTGACATAACCTGTACACAGAGAACATAATATCAGTGACATAGCCTGTACACAGAGGGAAAAATATCAGTGACATAACCTGTACACAGAGAAGGTAAGATCAGTGACATAACCTGTACACAGATACAGATAACATTTATCAGTGACATAACCTGTACGCAGAGAACATAATATCAGTGACATAGCCTGTACACAGAGAACATAATATCAGTGACATAGTCTGTACACAGAGAACATAAGATCAGTGACATAACCTGTACACAGAAAACATAAGATCAGTGACAAAACCTGTACACAGAGAACATAAGATCAGTGACACAGCCTGTACACAGAGAACAGAATATCAGTGACATAACCTGTACACCGAGAACATAATAGCAGTGACATAACCTGTACACAGAGAACATAATATCAGTGACATAGCCTCTACATAGAAAACATAATGTCATTGACATAACCTGTACACAGAGAATATAATATCAGTGGCATAGCCTGTACACAGAAAACATAATGTCAGTAACATAACCTGTACACAGAGAACATAATGTCAGTGACATAACCTGTACATAGAGAACATAATGTCAGTGACATAACCTGTACACAGAGAACATAATGTCAGTGACATAGCCTGTACACAGAGAACATGTCAGTGACATAACCTGTACACAGAGAACAGAATATCAGTGACATAACCTGTACATAGAGAACAGAATATCAGTGACATAACCTGTACACAGAGAACAGAATATCAGTGACATAGCCTGTACACAGAGAACAGAATATCAGTGACATAGCCTGTGCATATAGAACATAATATCAGTGACATAACCTGTACACAGAGAACATAATATCAGTGACATAAACTGTACACAGATAACATAAATCAGTGACATAGCCTGTGCAGAACAGAGAACATATTATCAGTGACATAGCCTGTACACAGAGAACATAATTTCAGTGACATAACCTGTAAACAGAGAACATAATATCAGTGACATAGCCTGTACACAGATAACATAAGATCAGTGACATAATCTGTACACAGATAACATAAGATCAGTGACATAGCTTGTACACAGAGAACATAATATCAGTGAAATAACCTGTACACAGAGTACAGAATATCAGTGACATAGCATGTACACAGATAACATAAGATCATAACATAACACAGAGTACAGAATATCAGTGACATAGCCTCTACACACATAAGAGCAAGAAGAAACTCCACAGGGGAGCATGTACAGCAGGAGTCTACCAATCATCAGTTGAAGTGATCCCTCGTCAACAAATGTTTTGGCTCACGAGCTCCTAGACATTTTCGGAGGGTGGGCCCACCTGAGTTCATGAAGCTCAGGCTTGATCTGCTCCTGCTGCACGTATTACCGGATGTTTTTGGACAGGGACAAGACGGAATTGGTGACTGTCCAATAGATACTGTGAGATTCGAAGTTTATTTACATAGTCACTGACGAGTTTAACTTGGCTGTTTGTTGGGTTTCGCGACATCATCGTCGGAAATTTATCCTACATTTGCTGCGGAAAGAAGTCTGCAATTTACATGTGACTGAGGCCCTGTCAGGGTGTCTTTTTGGCCGCCATACGGAGGGGATTTCCTTCAATCTTCTACCCCATACTATGGCGGCCAAACAAACACCCTAACAGGGCCTCAGTCGTGTGTGAAATGCAGACTTTATCAGACGAACACATCTCAGCAAAACTAGGTTTACTTGACAATGTCACGACACTCAACACTGCAGACAATACTAGCGACCACTGACAATTCTGAGAAATGCAACATTACAGATGATAATATGGAGATGGCGGGGAGACTATGTGCTCTGACTCAGATTAGCGATAGTGTTCTACTGATTAAACTCACAGTCGAGCGTATCCCCTGCGCTGCTACGTGTGGCGCAGATGGGGATCTAAACTAGATGCCTGGGGCTCTCATGCAAATCAATTGGAGGAAGTTGCAGGAGATGCGGTAGCTACTGCTCATAAGTCCTAGCCATCTAGTTTAGCCCCCCCCCAGCGGAAACGCATAACGGCGCAGTCGCAGACACAGATCCGCAATTTACATGTCCATGAGACCCTGTTAGAGCTTTTGCTTCGTTATTCAGAGCCAATCCTAGTTTTGCAGCAATTTGTTCCTTGGCAGGAACTCCGCATTTTGCATAGGACTGAGGCCCTGTTAGGGTATTTGTTTGGCCGCCATAATACGGGGTAGAAGTTTGAGGGAGAGGATAGCCCATGTAAGTAATTTGTGTACTGTATATTATGTTGGTTTTTTCGTGTTGATGCCCAGGAGCTCTGGTATAGGGGGCAGTTTGGTTCAGGGCCTCAGGTTTGAGGGTTAAGTTAAACGAAACTCTAAAAAATAAAATTTAAGTACAGGCTTGGACAAACAACGAGAACTTTCTTGGAGGAGTAGTGGATGAACACGAAGAAGGAAAATAAAAAGACTGACAATGTTAACGGTAGGAAGCTGGTGTAAATCCTGAAGGAGGAATATCTTCTTCTTCTTCAGCGATCTCTGGTCATGCGCATAATCCACTGTGGGTCATAAACTGGGATGTCTTTTCAAGGTCTCTTAGGTTTCCCCAAAGCTTAGTTGTCAGTTCTACTGGGTGTTGCCATATGTCGCTCCGCAGCTCCACCAGGAGAGGACAGTCTTGCAGGACATGTTCTGGGGTCTGTTCAGCACGAAGGCACCGGCAGAGAGCTGTTTGGCTCATACCTAATTTATATGAGTGTTTATTGAGTCTGCAGTGTCCAGTGCGTAAGCGAAAAACTGTGACTTGGTCTGTTCTGTTCAAGTGCCTCAGAAAATCTTTTCCGTAGTCATAACCAGTGTTGTTTTTCCAGTCTGTTTCTGATTTTCTCTTAATGAGAGTTTTGACTTCTGGAAAAGATAGTGGCTGGTAGGTCTGTAGTTTGTTACTGCCTTCCTTGGCTAAAGCATCTGCGCTTTCATTGCCTTTGATGCCGCAGTGAGACGGAATCCACTGCAAGTGAATTTCTGCCTTATTTGACAACATAGCAAGTTCCTGTGTTATACTTTGTAGTGTGCTGTCGGTAGGTTTTGACTCAAGGGCCTGTACAGCTGACAGTGAGAAAAACGAAGGAGGAATATGATCACTTATAGATGGACGTATGTGAAGCCGCGCGACTACGGTGTTCGGCAATTGGCGGTCTTTTGGCAATTTCCGTTACCATGGAAACCGTTCTAAACTTGCTTCGCAAATGTCGGCTGGGGTTTCGGGATGGGTCCTAATCTCTCATTAAATTTTGCGGTTGGTGTGATTTTCACCCACTATAAAAAGCTGAAAACGGCGGGAAGGAACCCGATTAACAGCGCATGTCTACGACAGCCGGACGTCCTCTGTTTTTCTGTTACATCAGTTTGATTGAAAATAGCGATAAGTATTCAGGGTTGGCTTTAGGCTTTAACTGTTACTGTACCTGGTAATGCTAGTTATAATTGAATTCTCGGTCCAATTTTACATTTGTGTATAAAATTTCTTTCTGGTACGTGGCTAGGTAGATGTACAGTGACATTTTTCAGGCAATCGCTGGCTCAGCCAGTCTCATTGTCTGCCATCTTGTCCAATGCAAACAAAGCTAAAACGAAAGTTGCGCAGTTTGGTTGCGCAGAGAAAACTTCTTGTTTCTGGGAGACAAGTTTTAGCAGCTGTTTTTTACATCTCACTCATCTCCACAAAAACCTACATATAGTACATATCTCGGCTCAGAAATGACATACAAGCCTAAATGAGGTACCATTGGAAAGAGATTGTTTACAGCTATCTAACTGTGCTGGTTTTATTGGTGTAGAGGGCATTTTGAAAATTTTACTAAAGTATCTATGAAGCGAAGCCAAATCAAAACAAACAATGAATTATTTAAATTTGACAGTTATCGAAAACATGTTACTGTCACCACAAACAAAGCCATTAATTACTCACGGTAAGTAAACTCCAACATTTGATTGATGATCCGAGTTTCTGAATCTAAGACCCCCATGTCTTTGAGAATAGCAGACATCACCTGTGCATCTTTTGGTGAGCTTTTAGCGTGAGAAGACATAATTCTTGTCAACCAAGAGACTGGAGTTTCAACATGGACGCCGCCTACAACAATAACAAACGACACCGGTGACTTCTCAGTGATCTCCCCTTGGTAAAACTTGTTGATACTGTCTCCAATATGTGGGTGTGTTGGGAAATGAGCAGACAGGTAGACTGGCCGAATCTGCCCCTTCGAGGTGAACTGATGTATGACAAGCTGGATATGGTGAGGGCCCTTTGGGAGCAAGTGAACAGAACCGAGGAACATATTGATCATTACGGTCTGAGGAGAATGGCACTGAGAGGAGTTACACGGGGATCTGGCCGACCCTCAACACTCAGGAGAAAGGCGGGACGGATATAAAATCAGACAGTTACTGGTACCATCGGAATTTTAACTCTTCGCTTGCTGCTAAAGATGAGGACATAGCGCTTATAGGTGTGTCCCGAGTGCTGTGATGTCGATTCCTAATTCAACATTCCCCTCGATACCAATCATCATCACTATCATCCTCATTATATTTAAGTGTGGCGCGGTAAATTCGGTCACAGGCATGAGGCAAAGTTAAGTCTGATGTGATGTGTATAAGGAGATATTCCGTACCCCACTCGGGCGCCAGTCCTTCACTGTTCTGGTTTTACGGAACCTCATGCAAGACTCCTGTTTCACGTCCCCGTCGTGCGCCACGGATAATGTCTCAAATGAGCATTAACAGAGTTGGCAGGGGATCTCGGAGCTGGCGGCCCCCAGAGGTGTAGTGTCCTTTCTGGCTCTCACCAGCCCGCCCCCAAACGCATGGGTGAAAAGTCTAACAAAACTCAAAATTGCTTGCTAAATGTACCATCAAATGACAACTCTTGGTTAAAATTCGGCAGGGAATTTAAAACTGAGTTGCTGAGACTCAACCCTGACCGAGAGATTTACCCGCAGCCAAGACGAGTAACATCTCTTGTGGGCGACTTCTCGCAGCAAAATCCTACCTACGTACATCCTCTGTCAATCCTCAGTGTCGTCGTCACCGCGCTGAGGTACACCACGGCAGCAACTTTTCATATGCTGGTTTGGAAATAATGTCCGACAAAGTTATACCCCACGGCACACATGCAAGCTCAGAGTCCGACGATCATAATTCGTACCGATCATGAAAAAGTCCGAATGTCCGTATCCACTGGTCCAACTCGCCCGAGTGTTGGGACCAAACAGGTGAAGCCACGCCTGACGCATTTTGCTTCCCAATTTTGTCGTGCTAAGGGCACAGCTGAAACAACGTTAAAAGTGTCTAACGTAAGATGAAAAAGAATGTACCTATTTGCGTGGCCACAAAAGTCCTGGACCTGCGGGCTGCTCCCCGCTGATCTCCGAAGAGCGCAGCCTTGTAGCGCGGGAAGCTCAATACACGGTTGTGAGGTTAAGCAGTCATGGGCAGGACGTGACGATTCCTTGGGTGAGCCCAGAACCAGGGCATCATGTGTCGGCTCTGCATTTATGGAAGCCTCCTTGGATGGCGGGGAATGCCTATGATCTGCCCCTGCCTTCCCTTGAGGGCTGAAAACTCTACATAGAGCTGCCTTAAGGACGACATGCCGGGGGCCACACCTGTTAAAAGTCAAAGAGGACACCACACAAATGAGGCAACATCTCGACCCACACAAAATAATGGCCACAGTCAACCTAGAAATAGGCTTGACGTCTTCCTCCGAAGTCGGAGTACATCTGCCGGAGAGGCGGGGAACGAGTACTGCAAACAAATAAGCCAGTAAAACGGATGTACACGCAAAACTCAGGTCAAGGTAAAAGCCAAAAGTCCATTTTGGACGAACAACCGCGACTTACCGCCGGAATTCACAACCGGTGAACAAGAAGAAGAAGAAGAATATTTAAGTGCCTTGCCGATCGGCGTGGAATATTGAGTCTTTACTTCAGTCGGTGATCTTCAACAGGATGTATGAGTTTGTGCGTTGACAAAGGCTGTCACCAAAATTTTCACGTTGTCTTCCTCTGTCTCTTTTTTCCACACATCTTTCAAGTGGTCACAACATGTTCCAGTTTCCTTCTTCTTGTGATATAGCCAAAAAAAAATTTATGGCTGTCTCTTTCTGATGTTTGTGATAAGTGTTCTTTAGTTTTAAACGACCACATCGTGTTGGCTTCGATATTTAGAAGGGAAATCACCAGAACGTCCCATAGTAAAGGGAGTTAGGGTTAGGCTTAGTAGTAGTTGCTAGTCACTTTTTGCTTCTGTCGGACGGTGGCTGATTCATTTTTGCTCCACTTGTAGACTGGATGTAGTTTCGTCACCCAGCTTCTGAGTTGAAAGCATGGCGTGACACTGTGAGCTGTGGATTTTATTTTAAATGTTTTTTCGACTGTGACCAACGTGGTGGTGTAAATTTTATTTTCAGAAAATGACGCGACGGCGATTCCTGTCGTCGCAATGTCGGTGGTGCCCGTATGTGATTAAAATTGATCGCGTGGGATGCTGCTGACTGACGGTGACTTCTGCTACCATCAATGATGAACTGCATTTCTGATGTCGGACTGTTTGTGTTAGCACTTCTGATGGCTACCATATGCTTTAGTGCGTGTGTATGCTAGATGTGCCTAGACAGCAGTCTGTCACTCTTTCCACAAGAGACTGTGATAAACATTCCGCGTATTTTTCTTTTGCACAAGAGCGGAGCAAAGATGGGGTGACTCGTTTGCTATGAAGCTGAAACTAAGACTACCAGACCAGTGGTTGCATATAGGCCTTTTTTGGAAAACATTATTTTGTCAAACCTTTTTTCTGGTTCTTTAACTAACCCCCTTTTAAATGTATATCTTTTCGATTTTTTTAAGGGAGTTTTTTTTGAGGTTTCGTGGAAACCGTTTACTCCTTGCTCAATACTGGGGGAATTTTTTTTTCACCAACCCCTAAGTGTCTAAGGGGCCGCCTTTCTCTTTCCCAAAGCTTCCTAGCGCCCCAAAACGTTTTCCAATCTATCCCCTTTTATTATTTTCTTTTTTCAAGGCGATCGGGAAATGTCCCCCAGTTTTTTACAATGCGGGGGAAATGTATTTTTTGTGGGGCTGGCAGTTTTTTCACACCCAAACCAACACCCACCCAAAAATCAAAAAAAACCCAAAACTAACTGTACCCACCAAAAAACATTTTAAGGGTTTTCCTGAAAATCTCCAACATTTTGGGGGGATGAAAACCCAAACCCTACCGTGCAAAGGCTTGGGGTAGCTCAAAACAATGGTTTTCCCCTTTTGGGATAGAGACTTCCCAAAGGGCCCCAGTGCAGTATTGGGCCCTCTATGGTGAGGAAAACTCTCGGACTATTTGACCCCAGGGAGCAAATTCCCGAGTCAAAGACCCCGAATCATCCGGAGCTAAAAGGAGGCATCATAGACAAAAAGGATGGGAACAAAGTCTGATGCTTCATGTGTTTTTTTTTCCTCACGGGCTCATTTTTTTTCCAATGTTTAAATTTAGTCCCACCGGGGAACCGGCTGTTTTGTATAGTTTCCTTGGGATTAGACATAAGTTGCTGAATTTTTTCACTGATAGCTGGAATTCACTTCAATTTTTAAAAAAATTTGAAAAAAAAAAAAAACATACATTATCAAATTACATGAAATCACTTTCAATGGCTGATTTAAAGGTTTTCTCTATTTCACCTTTTTTAAGTTTTTTAGCAGTTATATGGAAATGTATTTTCCCATTATATGTTTTAACATTTTTATGATAATGATTATCAAAACCCTTTGGGGTTTTTTCTTTAGTAATTAGGGGGGTGTCCACCAAAGGTGTCCCTAGAAAATCGTTTTCATTTTACTGAAAATTTTTTTGTGGGTGCCAAATTTGAGTTGCCCTACCCCAAAGGAAAAGGGTTGAGCGTATTTTGGCCAGGGGGAATCCCTTAAAACCAATACGAAAAACGACTCAACAAATTTAAATCCCTAGTGCTTTTTGGGTTTTTTAAGGAGAAATCCTTACATTAGCACGCGACGGGGTATAGGGAAAAAGAAAAACTTTCCCCCAAAAATTATTTTGGTCTCTTTCCGTGGATTTTTTTTTTGTCACTTTTAAATCTTTAAATTTGCGGGTTTATTTGCCAGGAGTTTTTTCGGGTGTTTTTTTTTTGTTAACACATTTTGTAACCTTTTTCGGGGTTTTTTCCCTTATATTTTAATACTCCAGGGTGTTTGTAATCATTGTGGTGTTTTGTGTTTTTAAAGTACTTTGGGGTTAGGTAAAACCCTTTGGTTGGTGGTGAAAATTTTAATCTATTTTGATTATATTTACATTTTTGGGGTGAAAAATATTTTTGTTGGGGGGAAAGGGGTTTAAAAATTGGGGGTTTTTTAAAAGGGAGGCATTTTTTTTTTTTCCCGGGCCCAAGGTCAAAAAATTTTTTCCATAAAAAAAGGGGAAATTGGGGGGAGGGAAAAAAAGGGGGGGCGGGGGGGGGGGGTCCAAGATGGGAAATTTTGGAAAGGGGTTTGGTTTCAGAAATAAAAAACCGGGTTTGGTTTAAAAAACCAGGGAAACGTGAGAGGGAGGATGGAAGCCCGTGAGGCTGGGGAACTAGAATTGGGCAGAAAAGGGAAAAGCGAAAGACTCCGAATAAAAATCTGAGGGGGTTTAAGAAACCAAACGACTCATGATTGAATCTGGAGGTTTTCAAAAACTGGCGACCCCCAAATGGAATCTGAGAGACTCCGAATTGGTCTGAGAGGGATTCAGAAAGAATGGTTTTGGGGGAACGGGAATCAGAAAGAATGAATTTGGAACAGGGGTGAGGTTAAAGAATTGGAACTTCAGGCACGGGAGGGGGAAATAGACCCAGTCTCCAACACCTGATATTGTTGCATCAACGCCAGTATTTCCCACTAAAGCAAATGAATTTTCCCTAGGGCCCAGTTTTTCGCCCCAAAAAGGTGAAAATATTGAACAGTCCCTAGACCGTTTGGAAAATTGGGCATCTTTGTAAAATTTTTAAAAAGGAATAGGGTACACGCGGGAATTTGGCTCGGGTTTTGAGGGGTGAGGCATCGGATTTATCAACGGATGCCCACGGGTACTGAGATAAATTATGATGCATTTTTCCCGGCTTTGCAAAACTTTCGAACTCAATGCTGCGACATACGACAAAAGTTCAGAAATAAAGAGAAAGTACAGGGGAAAACATCCTCATTTCGCCGTCGCCTTCAGGATATTTGACAAGGGGGAAGGGAAATACGGGATACCCCCTCTTTTTTTTTGAAGATTTACAGGAGATGTCCAAAACGGAACAAACCCGAGAGACATTACCTCCCCCTTTTGAAACCCTTTTCCTACGGAAAAATGGGGGCTGCAACTGAGTGAATGTTATGAAATGCAAAGGGGAAATGAGATGGCCTAGAGAAGTGTGTATGGGTGGGAAACTTTAAGGGGCCCGGGCCCAAAGGGGAAAAATGGGGGGTTAAGGGGTCAAAAAACCCATCCAAATAAATCCCCTAAAAAAAATAAAAATCCCGCACAACCCCAGAACCCTAAAAAGGTCAGGGAACAAACATAGAAAACCCTTTTTAATGGCCCAAAAAAGCCTTACGGGCCATTTTGTAAGAAAAAATAACCACGGGGGACAAAGGGAATGTAAATCCAAAACAGGGGGGGAATTTACAATTTCCCCGGGCTTTGTTGTCTACTTTTACCCTTCTCCCCAAGAAAAATTTGTACAATGGTTCCAATAGGCCTCCTGTGGTAGAGAGGGTCTGGGGTAATGGGGGTTCTTTTAAAATTTTCTGTATGATAGTGGTTTGTCATCCCTCTGTGTGGTGGGGGCCAGGGGTTTGTAAAACCTACAGTATATGGCGATTCATAGAGCCCAATTTTTCCACATTGGATGCTAAACTTTAAACTTTTCCTATTGCTAAATTAAGGGGCCGTTCAAAATATTTTTCGGGGGAAAATTTAGGGTGCAGTGCTCGAACACTGTACCTTTGATTTAATTTTTTTGGCGCTATTATGTATTTTTTAGCAAGCCAAGAAAACCCTTTAGACATCTTTTTCGCGGGGGACCACCGAGCACAAAAATAAAATTCCTTTGGGGGGATTCTGCCCCATTTAAAACCTCTTCCTGAAAGGGAATTAAGGTGGGCCCCAAAATAGTGACCCAAACCCCCAGGGTGTTTTAAAAAATTTCCCGCAAGTCCAAACCCCCCCTTTTAAGAAAAAATTCTTTATGAAAAGGGAATTTGCTTTACAAAATTTGGGAAAGGACAAATAAACAGAGCAAAAGCCAAATTTAGTACCCAAAACATTTTAGACAGCAAATTTTCCCCGATGGGGGACACTATCCTATTGCCCATATTGGGGAAATTTATGCAACGGGGCACAAAGCATTAAAACCCGTCCCCCCTTTTTGGCCAGGTATGCAGCAGATATCATTCGTTTGTCAAATCCTGTCCGGGGTGCCAGAAGTAGCTCCCAAAGGGCAGGAATGCACCCGTTTGGATTGGGGTAAACCCCTGGGCACCTCCCACCTTTTGAAAGAGTGGCGGGCGTTTGGTGGGACCCCTTCCTCCCAAAGAAAAGAAAACTTTCATATTGGGCCTTGGTCGCCCGTTGTTTTAGGGTATCCGGGGGCTGTTTTTACTTCGGAGATTGGGGGGGTTTTAAAAACTGTGGCAGAGGGATTGATGAAACATTTTTTACAAGAGTGTATTCCCTTTGCAAAAACTGACAGACAATGGGTCCCGGGGTTTTTAAAGGGGAAAATAATAGGAAAGTTTTTTTTCAATAATCTTTTCCAAAACCCCTTTCACCATCCATACCCCCCCCAAGCAAAGGGAAAAAGCGGTTCAATGGAACGTTTTGGGATCCGCTTTTTGAGAAAATTTTAAACCCCGGGGAAAAACCAGAGAGGTGGGACGATTATCTGTCTGCCACTATTCCCCCTACCGGAAAATAAACCCCAAAGCCTCTACTTGGGTTTTTCCCCTGCGTGAAATGATAGCCTTACGCATCGGTCTGTAAAGGCCCGATAAACCCGACTTTTCCCCGTAACCCGCACAAAAATTTAAAATTGGACTCGCCCAGAAAAATATAGTCCCCCTTTTATCTATATATATAGGGCCCTTTTTTTTGGCCAAAATTATTATGTCCCTTTTTTGGGTTCTTTTTAAATAAACTCCAAATTTTAAAAGTATTATCCCTTTGAAAATATGAAGGGGTTAAATTTTAGGGGTTTTGTGGAACCGGTTTTTCTCCTTTTTCATGTATAAATAGGACTTTTTTTTGCCCCAACGCCTGAAGGGGGTCTTAAATGACGCCCATTCTCTTTGCCGCTTCCTAGCGTTCCCGACGTGTTTAATCTATGCCTGTATTTTTTCTCTTTCCAAAAGGGGAAACTTTAATGTCTCATTTTTAAAATATGCTTGGGGGTGTTTTCTTTTTTTGAGGAGCTGGCAGGGAAATTTCACGTCCAACCCAAAACCCATTCATCAAACAAACAACCCTAAACTAACTTTTACCCACCAGCTAACACCCTTTAAGGGTTTCCCGACATCTCCAAAAATGTGGGAGAAAAACCTCAAACGCCTACCATTTCTAGAGTTGGGTAGCTCAAAAACAAAGGTTCCCTTGGTGATAGAGACTTGCTAAGTACCAATTTTCAGTATTTGTCCCCCATGGTGGGGGTACTCTCTGACTTTTTTATCCATGAGCGAATTTTTTCCCGAATCCAAAAACAGTCGAATCTCCGGAGCTTTTAAAGGGGGCACATAGACAAAAGGTAGAAGCTAAGTTTTGATGCCCTTAAAAGTGCTGTTTTTTTTTCCCCCAAAAACTCATTTGTTTCCAATGTGAAATTTTTTTCCCCACCAGGACCGGCTGTCTGTATAGTTTTCCCTTTGGGGTCTAGACTTGGGTTTCCCGAGATTCTTTTTACTGATAGCTGGAATTTTACCCTTTAATATTATTTGCATACATTATACTAAAATTAAAATGCAATCACTTTCATGGCTGAAATTAGGTTTTTTTATTTTTTACCTTTTTTAAGGTTTTTTAGGGAGTTATATGTGTATGTTTTCTTCATTTATATGTGTTTAACATGGTTAAAATAATGACTTTTTCATAACCTGGGGGCTTTTTTTTTAAATATGGGGGGGTCCCCGGCCCAAATGTGCCCAGAAATATTTATTCATATACTGACATATTGTTTTTGTGCCAATAAATTTGGGTTGGGCCCACTCCAAGGGTGTTTGGGGCGT
>CAJHNH020003631.1:37500-62322 GCA_905116865.2 Candidula unifasciata | reverse complement strand
TCTTAACGTTTCATAAAGCGTTAGAAAGTCAAGTATTCCATTTTGTAACCACAGACTCGAGCTTGGTAAAGTGCAGAAACAAATAACAAAGGACAAGCTGACCTATTTAAAATAACCGCTGGGAGAAGTCTGTTGCGCTGAGGTGGGTAAACTCGTTTCACAATTCCGAGCCTACCAGGGTTAAAAACAAACAGGGGTTGCTAAGAAAAATTAGTTTTTCTGGTCAAGGGGGAAAAACAAGTTTTCGTGGATTTTTTGTGTCTCCCTGAGACAATGAACGCACTAAAAAGGCACGTAGGCATAGAAAAATATGACAGTTTCCGTACTCCCAAAACTTCGCGCAGGTAGAAAAACGTTGAAATAATCATGCGAGTTAGCGGCGACAAGACGAGGAAAGAGAGAGAGAGAGAGAGAGAGAGAGAGAGAGAGAGAGAGAGAGAGAGAGAGAGAGAGAGAGAGAGAGAGAGAGAGAGAGAGAGAGAGAGAGAGAGAGAGAGAGAGAGAGAATACATCGTCCACTGCAGAAAGACCTCAGTGAATACATTGTCCACTGCAGAAAGACCTCAGAGGATACATCATCCACTGCAGAAAGATCTCAGAGGATACATCGTCCACTGCAGAAAGATCTCAGAGAATACATCATTCACTGCAGAAAGATCTCAGAGGATACATCATCCGCTACAGAAAGAATTTAGTGGATACATCATCCCCTGCAGAAAGATCTCAGAGGATACATCATCCACTGCAGAAAAATCTCAGAGGATACATCATCTACTGCAGAAAAAATTCAGTGGATACATCATCCACTGCAGAAAGATCTGAGGATACATTATCCACTGTAGAAAGAATTCAGTGGATACATCGTCTACTGCAGAAAGACCTCAGTAAATACATCGTCCACTGCAGAATGACCTCAGTGAATATATATATTATCTCTCCATCATCTTCTTGGTCTTCTTCCATTCAGCCATTTTGTGTACACAATTGTTGCCTCTCTGTGATCCGGCATTAGCTCAGTATGCTTTAATTATTGTAGTTCATTGACCTAGTGCTGCAAGTAATTAGTGATGGCTAAGACAGATTATTTCAGTCACGTTAAAAACTATAACTTTAATATAACAACCATACTGTGAAGGGAAGAGATGTAAAGACGAACACAAGCGAGCAAGAGGTAGATCACGATACACGTGGAAAGAAACACACCGAGAGATGGATAAATGACAATCTCAGAGAGTGTACAATCAGAAAGAGAGACAGAGAGTGTTGAAGACCCACTGGAGACAACCTTAATTTGTGGACAAAACACTTGATTTATTGAATAATGACACCTTCTTCGAAGTGTTGACTGGCCACTCAAGTACGTTTGTTGCTGCAGACAGACGCCATGGTCATCTGTAAACGACAGACTGGAATACTGATGAGGTCACTACACCGTTCAATATGTGTCGTGTCCCCACCAACTATTATTTGTATTTCTTTCCTCTGATCTATGAGTGCTGATCATTGCATTTGATTTTGTTTTACGGGGATAAAACGAAGACGCAAACACTGAGCACATAAGCTTGTACTTATATGTGACCTCTCCTCCTTCATTTCCTCTGTTACGACCAGATGTATGACTAGAGATATACGTGTTGCTTGTTGCTCCTCTGACCGCCTCGACCGTAGAGACACCGTGCTGTTGTAGAGTGTCTCTGGTGTTATCTTGTCCTTTGTCTACCTTGTTCTGTAAGTCCTCCTGTCTTAGTGTACCCTGGTATAGTGTGTCCTCGCAACGCAAGACATTCCGTCAAAGTTGGCAAACTTTTGGATTTGCTGTTTATGTATGTAATTGAGAAATTGGTTCTGTGCCTATGTCGTGGAATGACCACAGCCACCCCTACACTGTGGACTATTCGTGACGCTGGCGTCCCTAGAGGGCAGGTCACATTCAAATATAGGGCGATATAGTCCATCATGTATTTCATAACTTTATCTGACGGAATGGATATTTCTATATGTTCTGGGTCTCTTGAAAAGTCTACATTTTCAAACTTACAGTTGTAGGGTAGAGATTCTCTGTGTTCATATTCTTACTCCGAGAAGACGATTCCCTCTTCAGCGTATTGATCTGGCGGGCTACTTTCTTTGAAAGTGACGCCAAGCTTCACTCTCATTCTCAGCCGGGCTTCCATGTAGATCAGAAGTGTTTAGCCTTTGTGCCTAATTCTGTCTACAACAAAGTACCAGTATTACCCGCAGGAATCCTAAGCTTGGGTAAGTCGATTATAGTTTACGAGTACCATGTATCTACAGCTATGTATTTAACCAGCTGCTGAGGAGTGGAATGATTCGGCTATGAGACATTACAGAGCGAGACTGTTCTTGGTGTCAAAATGCTCCCAGCCACCTAAATCAAACCTTCCCCTTTACAACCTGAGAGTATGAGCTGTGGCCCTACCTAACCCAATACCAGTATAAATAAATTAATCTAGCAGGTTAATCCTCCCATAACTAGCCTCAAAGCCGGCAGATTTAATTGGGTCAGCGTTCAGCTTCTTCGCGCAGCGAGGGACACACACAGTGACGTCAGGGGTTATTTATAGGAAACTCAAACATAACACAGGGTAGGCTGGGGTCAGTCTGTAGAAGATAATATATACATATGTGGGAGAGTGGTGGTCTGTGTGGCTAGAGGTGCAGATGCGGATGTGGAGAGATGATGTTCTCTGTCTGATAGAGTCTGTCTGTCTCCACTGTGGACCTTGTCTCATGTCTCTTATCCTGACAGAGATACATGGAGGCTATCACTGTCTCATTATCCTGAGAGCTGATCTCTCTCTGAGTGATTGCTAAATATGGATGATCATAAAATGAGCTAGGCGTGTGAACTGTGAGATGACTGCTAATTCTGAGTTCCTTCTTGTCACAGGATGATATCTCCTTGGAAGCCAGGCAGTCAATCAGCAGTCCACAAAACCACCAGCATGGAAGCCAGAAAGGTGTAAGCTAGTTGTAGGCATCAGCTTACAAGCCACCAGTAGATAGCGATCCTACAGCTTGTCAACAGACATTATCAGGGGCGATGCACTTTCACCATCCTTTTGTCCAGCAGTTGTTCAGGGCTACCAGTAACAGTCTTTGTGCCAGAATACCCTCTCCAGGAGCTTGTTTTGGCTCCAGTGATTGACACCTGAGTTTGACTGTGTTTACCATATCTACCCTCTGACAGAACATTCCCGGAAGGTCCGCCTGTCCAAGTAATCCTGAACCAGATGAGAACAGTGACTCCGAAGTATAAACAGATAGGTGGCATCAGTCAATGCTTAAATGCCAGGCTCATACATTAATTGTTCACACTTATTCATTGCGATGAAATCAGGTTGACTCTGAGAATCTCTCCGAGGATCAGTTAGACATACTGTGGTTTTGGTCTTTCACCATTCTGGTTGTTCTTGAATTTCTTTGCTTGATTCTTACATGATGTATATGTTGAATTTATTACATATCTTTGGAATTTTTCCTTATTGACTTGAGTGACCATCATTCACTGTTCTTAGCTGTCTGGAGTACATATATTTATAATTAATAATCTTAATCTGTGTTAACAAGACTGTTTTAGTACACTATTATAGTCTGGGGCTATTTTCTTGTAGCAGTGGGGACATCCGGCTAAGTTGCGACTAGGAATATATATATTTATATATTCTGTAGTGCCATAGCTTGAGTTGCCCTACTCCTGAAATAGGTTGGGTGTATACTGGTTGCGGGATACAGCCTAGACCAATTCGAGCCGACCAACCAACATTTATACTATTTCAGAGTGCTGTTGGTTCATAAGGAGAAATCCTTAATCAGGCACGTGACACGAGCGGTATGTGACAGCCGACTTGATCTCTGGCCACTTCTGCAGCCCTTCTTAGTCATGTCCTTACATGTGACAACAGCGAAATTCCCAAACTTTAACAGCAAAAATAATAAGGAATTAAGGTACCTCACATTTTCGAGCCCAGTGACACGGTAACTGGCTTTTCATTGATGTCTTAACATTTCACAGGCGTGACTTTCTCTTACAGGGATGTCAGGTTGCATAGTCTCCTACACAATCACTGGGGACATCCCGCGTTCCATACCACATGATGATACCGTCACTGTAAACGTCTCCATAACACCTACAACTGGCCGTAACTCCGACCCATCTAGGGGACAGCCTCAGCCTAGGTACCACTAGAGAGTGCATTCTACGCACCCTTGTTTCAGATTTCTCAACATTCAGCGTAGTTTAAACGCTGTGTTGCTCCTAAAAAGCAACGGTACCCTTCCCGCCACCATTCAAAACAAAAGAACTTGACACCCCCATGACACCCCTGTGAGTCCACGTGTGAAAGGTCGAGAAGGATAAATTAACAGCCAATCACGTCGTGTCTGGGCCCGAGTTAGTGAGCTGTTCCGGAATTAAATACATTCAATGGAAACGTTCCTCAAATCACGTGCTCTAATTGTGGAAGACTCCTTAACACGGGCATGTTTTGCAGTCACACTCACCATCGCCATGGGCTGTGAGTCCCATGCTCTCTAAAAGCAGAATACAACATTATCGTCTGGAAAGACGGAAAGGTGTCAACAAAAATTATATATATATATATATATATATATATATATATATATATATATAGAGAGAGAGAGAGAGAGAGATTTAAAAAAAAACTGATATCGTCAGATGTCTGGTCAAATGTCTTGTCTAGTCTGGTGTCTGATTGGGCATCTTGTCAGGTGTCTCGTCAGGTGTCTTGTGAGGTTTCTGGTCAGATGTCTTGATGATGTCTTGTCTGGTGAGATGTCTTGTCTAGTCAGATATCTTGTCTGGTCAGATGTCTTGTCTGGTCAGATGTCTTGTCTGGTCAGATGTCTTGTCTGGTCAGATGTCTTGTCTGGTCAGATGTTTTGTCACGTCAGATGTCTTGTCTAGTCAGACGTCTTGTCTAGTCAGATGTCTTGTCTGGTCAGACGTCTTGACTGGTCAGATGTCTTGTCTGGTCAAATGTCTTGTCAGGTCAATGTCTTGTCTAGTCAGATGTCTTGTCTGGTCAGATTTCTTGTCTAGTCAGATATCTTGTCTAGTCAGATGTCTTGTCTGGTCAGATGTCTTGTCTAGTCAGATGTCTTGTCTGGTCAGACGTCTTGTCTAGTCAGACGTCTTGTCTAGTCAGATATCTTGTCTGGTCAGATGTCTTGTCTGGTCAGATGTCTTGTCTAGTCAGATGTCTTGTCTGGTCAGATGTCTTGTCTAGTCAGATGTCTTGTCTAGTCAGATGTCTTGTCTAGTCAGATCTCTTGTCAGGTTTCTCTCCTGTATGTTTTCTGTTCTGGTGTCTGGTCAGATGTCTTGTCTGTTTAGGTGTCTGGTCAGGTATCTGGTCAGATGTCTTGTCTGTTCAGATGTCTGGTCAGGTGTCTTGTCTGTTCAGGTGTCTGGTCAGGTGTCCTGTCTGTTCACGTGTCTGGTCAGGTGTCTGGTCTGTTCAGATGTCTGGTCAGGTGTCTTGTCTGTTCAGGTGTCTGGTCAGGTGTCTTGTCTGTTCAGGTGTCTGGTCAGGTGTCAGGCTGCACTGAGAAATCTTGTAATGGGACAGCGAAATATTTTCTTTTTTGTCAACATGCCTGATATATGTATATGTGTACATGCATAAGTATGTATCCATCAAAGATGCAAACAGCCGTGAAGAAGCAACAACGAAATTCATGATATGTTTAAATCACCACTAATTACTAGCATCATGAGAGCTAATAGACTGAAATGGGGCATGTTGAAAGAATGTCAGATGACAGAGAAGTAAAAACTGTATACACAAGGGAGATGAATGATTGTAGGCCACGTGGCTGACAAAGAAGGCGATGGAGAGATAATATCCATGCAGACCTGCAAACACTTGGTGTCACCAACTGAAAAGAGAAGGCCAACCAGAGAGATGAATGGAGGCGAGTGATATTTGCAGCAATGAAATTCAAGGGCTCAGAATGCTGAAGAAGAAGAAGATAAGTATATATGTAGGAAAAGTATGTATATGTATGTAGGAAAAGTATAATATATGTACACACATACAAGCAAGCATATATATATAAATCTGGGAGTCAAGGTTTTGTTGTTGAAAAAAGTCCAGCTCCATCAGGATGTGAACCCCCAACCTTCCAACCCACAGGCAGGTGTCTAGCAGCCAACGCCACCGCGACTCCACATATATACATAGATATAAAACAGAACTAAACTAAGCAAGTAGAGCGATTCCTATATTTTATGTCAATGATAACAACAGGTGAACCAAACAACATACAGATAATATAGAGAATATTCCAGCCAAACGCAGCATTCTAGCAGAGGAAGAACATCCTGTGTAATGTATCCCTACCATTTCATTTATCTTTTCTTAATGGCTCTGAATAATGATCTTATACCACCAGCAGACGTCAATGATTCAGCATCTAAATTCTCGATACATTATATTCAAACCAATGTTTCTAAAAACCACATCACCACTTCCTAACAAGGGGAAACAAATCTTCCTCTCCTGGCATCCTGCAGGATTAACTTTTCATGGATGAGAATCACCCAAGAGAAAACTCCAGAAATCTCGTTCAACCATGTACGTGTCAGAAAAACACACAAAAAGTAAACCACCCTTTTCCACACCTTCATGCAGATCGTGCATAATGCTAGACATATATTTCTTAGATCCATGGACACAGTGAGTGATGGGATCAACATCACTCTGGCCACCTTTACTTCCCAGGACTTTACCTAGTACCCACTTAAGGTTAGGCTGACATAGGAGTCAAGCGCATAAAAATTCCAGCTCTGTCTGGATATGAACCCATGACCTTCGGATCTGCAGTCAAGCATCTAGCCATACACCACCGCAGCATCTATTCAACCACATCACACAGTTACACAGAAACCTGCAGACCAATATCAATGTCCCAATAATCATTGCCCACAATCTATACAGCAGAAGTAGCACATGCATTTCCCAGTTCCCTCTGGTATGTGTTCTCAGATGTAGTTTAAGATTATCCCTCTGACAAAAGAAGCACCTCAAACACAGTACTGTAAAGGTTTGTCTCCTCAATTCTGTGCTGGCTGCTGAAGATGAGACTGAAGCTGTTAGGTGAATATCCTGAGTGCTGGGATACTGATTTTTATCTTGACTCTCCTGCATGCATTTGCATGTGACACTCAAGATTGCCAACTTCAATGAAAGATGTGTTACAATCGGCACACGTATAACACTGCTCTTCGGAATGTTTTCTTTCGTGACATGAAAGGGAGTTCAGACGAGAAAAAGAAGCACTACACATACTACATTTGTAGGCTTTCTCTACAGTGTGTGCTTTCTTGTGTCGTTTTAGATTACTATATTCAGCAAAAGATGCATTACACATATCACATTTGTTAGGTTTCTCTCCTGTGTGTGTTCTCTCATGCTGTTTTAGAGTTTTACCAACAGCAAAAGTCATATCACATATTTTACATTTGTAAGGTTTCTCTCCTGTATGTATTCTTACATGTCGTATTAGAGTGCTACCTACAGCAAAATATGCACCACAAATATCACATTTGTAAGGTTTCTCTCCAGTATGTGTTCTCATGTGTGTTCTTACACAACCACTTTCAGAGAAAGATGCACCACAAACATCACATGTGTAAGGTTTCTCCCCTGTATGTTTTCTCTTGTGTCGTTTCAGTTTACTGCTGGTAACAAATGAGGAACCACACATATCACATTTGTGAGGTTTCTTCCCTGTGTGTGATTCCCTGAGAAGTTTTAGATTCTCCATCTGTTGGTGTTCTTGTCTAGAGAGGACGGAATCCTGAGAACTAGGATGCATTTCTGAAATGTGGACACAAAGTAAACTTTAGGTTAAACACTTCAAACATATGTCAAGTAAAAGATGGCAAGAAGATATTAAGTGTTGTGTAGCATAATTTCCAGTGAACCTAACAATTGTATATGTGTAATCTAGCAGATATGAAAATGTAATCTAATAAATGTGTAAGTGTGTATACTCAACCCTACCGTATAGTGCGGAGACCTGGACAATGAGCAAGCGATTCAAAAATCAAACAGTCTCTAGAAATGTGGGTATACAGAAAAATAGGTCACATTTTATGGAAACAAAAACTATCAAATACAAGGGTTCTGAAGAACCAAATGAGATGAAAGTTGCTGATGGAAATTAAAGAAACGGACAAGTGAAATTATGGCCAAATTAGAATACATAACACTGTTATAAAAATGATATAGAAAGAAAAAAAAAAAAAGGGGGGGGGGGGATGCTGAAAGCAAGTAAGCAATAGGTAGACAGCTAGACAAATGGGAGGATAACATCAAGAGATAGACAAACAGCAGCCTGAGAGAGTGGTGTACAAACAGGGTGAAAGACAAGAGCATGTTGGAGATTCATTGAAGCCAACCATCCTTGTGTAGATGACACCTGCCTGATTCAAATGTGTACATGTGAGCCAAACAGAGCAATGGACCAATTGAAAACAAAAGTGGAGAAAGTCAGCTTTCAAAGAAGACAAAAAGTGACAAAGTTAGATTAAAATCCTTCTTTAACTGATAACATTTCGTCAGTTGCTCTGCTTCTTCTTCTTCTTCCTCAGCAATTTGAGCCTTTGAAGTTCATTGCTGTGGAAAATCATCAACTGCCTCCTGTGATTTATGTGCTGAGCCCTTCAAGTTCATTGCTGAAGAAATCATCAACTGCCTCCTGTGATTTATGTGCTGAGCCCTTGAAGTACATTGCTGCAGAAACCACCTACCTCCTGTGATTTATGTGCTGAGCCCTTGAAGTTCATTGCTGTGGAAAATCATCAACTGCCTCCTGTCATTTATGTGCTGAGCCCTTGAAGTTCATTGCTGAAGAAACCACCTACCTCCAGTCATGTATGTGACTCGCTTTACATTTCCAGTTTGTGCCTCCCAATGTTTGTAGGTGTGCTTGTATGTTATCTCATGACTGCCTTGTGGCAACTTATGGATGTGAGTTGTAAACTCACCCTGAAATGCTACATAGAAGTTTCTTAAACACTACGGAGCAAGAAGAATAAAAATGTTGATATCCTGCATGACCTGAATGAATATCATGGAGAAACAGCTTGTAAACAGCATCCTCTCTCGAAAGTCGAGGTATTTCGGACATGTCAAGCGCCATGATGGTCTGGAGAGAATGCAGATGGAAGACAGTTTCTGAAAAACGAGGCAGAGGTTGACCTCAATGAAGGTGGAGACAGACATAAAAAATGCACTGGTTGTGAAAGCACACAGAGAAATAAAGACTTTCAAGTGTGTCTTGAAGAGAGCAATGTTCTGTAAAGGACCTGCTGACTGATGATGATGTGGTCTAAAATAGCTATCAGAGTCACTGAGAAACACCTTAGAACAGTTGAGACATCTCAACAGTAGGATGATGATGTGGTCTAAAATAGCCATCAGAGTCACTGAGAAACACCTTAGTACGGTTGAGACATCTCAACGGTAGGATGATGCTCTGATACACTTTCGTGAGAATCTGGCTACTACTCCATAACAACTTTAAATGGAGGATAGATCATCTGATGAGCTGTGCAGTTTGGATAAGGTTAGATCACAGACCTGGTTAGCAATGAAAGGATAAGGTTAGATCACAGACTGGCTAGCAATGAAAGGATCAGACCTGGCTAGCAATGAAAAGATAAGGTTAGATCACAGACCTGGCTAGCAATGAAATGATAAGGTTAGATCACAGACCTGGCTAGCAATGAAATGATAAGGTTAGATCACAGACCTGGTTAGCAGTCAAGGGATAAGGTTAGATCACAGACCTGGCTAGCAATGAAGGGATAAGGTTAGATCACAGACCTGGCTAGCAATGAAGGGATAAGGTTAGATCACAGACCTGGTTAGCAGTGAAGGGATAAGGTTAGATCATAGACCTGGCTTGCAGTGAAGGGATAAGGTTAGATCACAGACCTGGCTAGCAATGAAGGTATAAGGTTAGATCACAGACCTGGCTAGTAATGAAGGGATAAGGTTAGATCACAGACCTGACTTGCAGTGAAGGGATAAGTTTAGATCACATACCTGGTTAGCAGTGAAGAGATAAAGTTAGATCACAGACCTGGCTAGCAATGAAGGTATAAGGTTAGATCACAGACCTGGCTAGCAATGAAGGGATAAGGTTAGATCACAGACCTGGCTAGTAATGAAGGGATAAGGTTAGATCATAGACCTGGCTTGCAGTGAAGGGATAAGGTTAGATCACAGACCTGGTTAGCAATGAAGGGATAAGGTTAGATCACAGACCTGGCTAGCAATGAAGGGATAAGGTTAGATCACAGACCTGGTTAGCAGTGAAGGGATAAGGTTAGATCACAGACCTGGCTTGCAGTGAAGGGATAAGGTTAGATCACAGACCTGGTTAGCAATGAAGGTATAAGGTTAGATCACAGACCTGGCTTGCAGTGAAGGGATAAGGTTAGATCACAGACCTGGCTAGCAGTGAAGGGATAAGGTTAGATCACAGACCTGGCTAGCAATGAAATGATAAGGTTAGATCACAGACCTGGTTAGCAGTCAAGGGATAAGGTTAGATCACAGACCTGGCTAGCAATGAAGGGATAAGGTTAGATCACAGACCTGGCTAGCAATGAAGGGATAAGGTTAGATCACAGACCTGGTTAGCAGTGAAGGGATAAGGTTAGATCATAGACCTGGCTTGCAGTGAAGGGATAAGGTTAGATCACAGACCTGGCTAGCAATGAAGGTATAAGGTTAGATCACAGACCTGGCTAGTAATGAAGGGATAAGGTTAGATCACAGACCTGACTTGCAGTGAAGGGATAAGTTTAGATCACATACCTGGTTAGCAGTGAAGGGATAAGGTTAGATCACAGACCTGGCTTGCAGTGAAGGGATAAGGTTAGATCACAGACCTGGCTAGCAATGAAGGGATAAGGTTAGATCACAGACCTGGCTTGCAGTGAAGGGATAAGGTTAGATCACAGACCTGGCTTGCAGTGAAGGGATAAGGTTAGATCACAGACCTGGTTAGCAATGAAGGGATAAGGTTAGATCACAGACCTGGTTAGCAGTGAAGGGATAAGGTTAGATCACAGACCTGGCTTGCAGTGAAGGGATAAGGTTAGATCACAGACCTGGCTAGTAATGAAGGGATAAGGTTAGATCACAGACCTGGTTAGCAATGAAGGGATAAGGTTAGATCACAGACCTGGTTAGCAGTGAAGGTATAAGGTTAGATCACAGACCTGGCTAGTAATGAAGGGATAAGGTTAGATCACAGACCTGGTTAGCAGTGAAGGGATAAGATTAGATCACAGACCTGGTTAGCAGTGAAGGGATAAGGTTAGATCACAGACTTGGTTAGGAGTGAAGGGATAAGGTTAGATCACAGACCTGGTTAGGAGTGAAGGGATAAGGTTAGATCACAGACCTGGTTAGCAGTAAACAAATAAATTTTGGTAACTGACCTAATTGTCATCAGTATATGACCAGTCTGAAAAAGCTGAGTTTATAGATGTGACCTGGGATGTGTAGTCATATCAAGAGATTTAATATTTATTATTTATCTTCAAGCTTTGAAAACAAAAGGAGCTATAATCCAGAGCAGCAGCTCAGCAAGATTTGAAAAACTCTAACAATAACATAACCACCAGTCTTCAGTACATCAGCCTGTGTACAGCAAACATGTCTCTTCTGTCTTGCACTGTGAACAGACTTCAAGATAAAGACTTCAAGGCGTCTTTGTTCTTTTTGTGTCACATGCAGCAAGGGAAAAAAATTAATTGGCCCACCTTGCAACGGCGGCTTTAAGGGACGTAATTTATTATAAGTTAACATTACTGTAGGTGCCGACTCTAGGGGATGTAATGCACTGTTTGTGTAAGAAGTTCACAAAATAATAATATTCTTTCATATTTAATATCATTTGAGATTAGCGTTAGGGATAGGGCTAATCCAAATCCTAACACAAACACTAAACTTAACCCAAACCCTTACATCAAACAATATTATTATTAAACATAAAAAGAATATTAGGCACTCTTCCGAATACCGGTCCCAAATTATTCACTGCCGAAAAACATCCCTCAGGAGGTTATGTAGTAAAACCGTTTAGGCCGTCATGATCAGTTTCCACTTGTGCCGTTATTGCTCGCTGGATATCAATGTTTAGACGTTAAGCTAAGCGCCGTGGGGAGGAATCGTTTTTGATCCATTGAAGCGACGTGGAAAAGAATAGATTTAGATCCATTGTTTAAGCGGCTTGGGGAGGAATAGAGTTCGATCCATTGAAGCAAAGTGAATGATTTTTGATCCATTGTTTACATTACCCATTACTGGCCTTGCGGGGTCCAGGGCAAATATTTTAGGGGAAAGAAAAAATAGATCCACTGCCACATAAAAGTTGTAAAAGGCGACTAATTAGGACTGCTGAAATCGGATGCTTTGGGGCAAAGGGCGCAGATATCGCAGCCTAGCTGTAAACCACAACACAACGTGAGAACCATTCTTTCAAGGGCGAACGAAAAGAACGAAGTTTACCTACCCGTGACATTATCATTGAGCATCTCGCCGCCGCTATCGCAGCCTAGCTGTGAACCACAAGAAGAAGCGAAAGGCGCTTATTTCGCAGCCTAGCTGCAAACCACAACACAACGTGCCAACCGCCCTGTTAAGGGTTAAAAAATGACCTCTTGAGGCCCTGAATATGATTTTTTAACGGTGAATAATTTGGGAACGGTATTCGGAAGAGTGCGAATCTTATTATTATGTGAACGTACATAATGGGTTGTCTCCCTTACGATAGCCGTAAGCAGCCACTGATTACGTCCCCTAGGGTCGCCGTTGCAAGGAGTACCAAACTATTACTGGCCCAACTCAGTCAACATTAAACTGCACACAATATAAAACAAATGACAAGCAAATTCATTATATTTCTTTTTCTCAAAGTATGGACAAATAATACTCGAGAGTTATAAAAAACTGATAACGATCAAATGAAACCTGATAACCAATGTCAACAAGCGGCCATGTTTGTTAACTCGTTGCTAAAGTAAATGGCTAAATTCAGCTACAAGTGTCTGCGCTGATGCTCAATCTATGGCAGCAACATTTTGATTGAACACATGTCTGCCTGAATGCATGTATACCTGTGTGCGTAAATGAAAGTTAGTTAGTCGACAGATTATCCTCATTTCACGTCGAACCACTCAGTCTATAAGTGCTAGGATCCCCTCCTAAGTAAATCCCACAGCGTGTAGCGGCTGACGACAATAGTTATGTGTTGGTTTATCATCATCTTTGGCTACCCGCGTGGCATTAGTCACAGACATCACCTCTATGGTCAGACTACCTTTAGTTACAGGCTACGTGTTTGGCAACACCCCGTTTAACTTGCTGTTCTGGTAGTCTGACCATGGTTGGAGATTCACAGTTCTCAATTGGTTGACGCAAGCGTCTTAAATCCCGTAAAGCATTAAGTATATCCGCCTGGCCCATAGCTTGTCCGGCTTTCACGGTAGCCTTACCTGCAGGTCTATCAGCTGGCTCATTTGCTTGTACCCCCACACACCCTGGCACGAAAATGAAACTTATCCTAGTCAGCATTGAACGCTGTAGAACCACTAACTACTGCCTTCGGACCCAACCCTTCTCTATCTTCCTGAGTATACTCATCAAGTTACTAGGAAAGCATGTCTAAGTGAAAGTCTGTGTCTCTAGCCATGTTACTGTATTACAAACGCTGTTTCGCCATTATGAAAACCAAACACCTGAGAGGATCGGTAACCACACACACTGAACAGATCAACTCAATAATAGTTTCGCTCAGATGCACGAACTCCGTCTCACCGGCGAAGACCTTGAGAGAAAAAATTATTACATCTCGGCATGTGCGTAAATGAAAGTAGGCTCTCTGTGTGTGAATGTGTGGTGTGTCTATCTGCGTGTGTATCCACGTAGCTTCTCCTGTAAACTCCGACGGAAAGTTCTGGTTGTTTGTCCGCTTCTGGACATTAGTCTTGTACAAGAACTGGACTTTGCGTACACATCCATTTTATCTGCCTTAGTTGTATGAAGCTACCAGTTCCTTGCCTCTCAGGCAGATGCACTGCGACTTCAAAGGTATGTGCATGTATGCACGTATGCGTGTGCGAGCAAATGTGCGTATGTGTGTGGATGTAGGTATTGACGACTGGATTGTGGGATGGATGACCTCAGTCAATAGGTTTTTTAAGGTGGTAACGGATTTAACACAAGAAAGACCCCCCCAAAAAAAAAAAAAAAACGGTCTAGATATGCTACTGTTGTACGTTTTTTCTCAAGTGTGTGTTCTCTTGTGTTGTCTTAGATAGCCAATCACATCAAAATGTGCATCATTAAGATCGTGTTCGCCGTTTCTCTCCAGTTCTGTGATCTGTGGATCAGTTCAGGGCAGTATAAAAGTGAGGGACATTCAACCCCACCAGGACCGCACAACCAGCCTCCAGCAACCGGTGACAGGGAAAAGATGCACAACCAGCCTCCAGCAACCGGTGACAGGCAAAAGATGCACAACCAGCCTCCAGCAACCGGTGACAGGGAAAAGATGCACAACAAACATCACATTTGTGAGGTATCTCTGGCGTATTTGTTCTTTTGTGTCTTTCAAGAATACTTGTTACAATAAAAAAAAAAAAAATGCAACACAAATCATCAGAGCCGCATTTACGATGAACCTGTCGACACCGCCCTAAAAAGTGGTACACAGTCCCCTCTGTGCTGTCATTTATATTATGCCCCCCTCCCCCCTTTTTTTCCCTCAGCTGAAATTCAGCATTGATATTTCTTTACCCACTACCGACAATAAGGTGTGGAATTGTTTACCTTTAATTGTAAGCTATATGGAAGTATAAACACTTCAGTGACTGCACATCAGATAAAACAAATGTGTTAGTATCGGTCCTAATGAGGCAATGATGCGCAGTACAAGACGAAACTTTCATAATAAAGAAATCAGTACAGATATTGAATGATTTTTAAATGCTAGTTATATTTTGCTGCCCTAAGAATATTGCGTCCTCAGAATTGTACTGCCAATGCCAGTTTGGATTTCAGGGCTCTATTCTGTGAGAATGCCAGGAGAACGACGACTTTCACAACAAGGTCCTGGAAATGTTGGACTTCTTCCGGCTTCGAGGGTATCTTGAACATGTCCTATCTGCAGTCTTTCAGCGCGCACGGTCTTTCCATTGTGCTGAAGCTCTCGCTTCCAGGCCGAAACGTCACAACAGACCTATCCTCACACTTACCTACCACCCTTACAACATCCTCGCCAATTATATTTTCCTCAGGCATCTCTCCATCCTTAAAGCCACCAGCACGATTTTCTCTGAACCTCCCCTAGTAGCCTACAAGCAGGATCGTAACCTCAAGGACATACTAGTCAAGAGTAGGTTACATCCCACGTCTGAGCCCTACTTAGGCACGGTCTCTTGCCACAGACCTGTATGCAGAACCTGTCCATATGTGGTACAGGTGGCCAGTCTAGAATTCCCTAACGCCACCTTCCACATACGTGAAGCATTCTGTTGTACCAGCTGCAATGTCATTTATGCCATCAACTGCAAGAGATGTGGCATTGGTGAAACAGGTCTACGGCTGGCTGACAGGTTCAGACAACATCTTTTGGGTGTGCAAAATGGTGCTCTGAAACCAATACCGTTGCACTTCAATTCCTAGGATCACCAAGGTGTCAACGACATGGAGGTGACAGCCATTAAATCTAGTCATTCCAGCGACAGAGTCTGCAAGTTTTTTGAGAATCGCTTTATTTATACTCTGGGAACTTTTACACCCTCCGGACTGAATTGCCAACACAGTTTCATTTAAACTCCCAGGGGATTGAACTGCCCTCACAGTTTTATCCCTAACACCCCAGTTATGGCCCCTAGTACTCCACAGGGGGTATTTATTCCCCCCAGCCGACACGTGTAGTCATATAGTTACAGTACCTCTCGTCCTTTTTGAGATGAAATTTTTCGTTATTTGATGCCCTACTCTGGCTTTGCCAGGGGTCGCAATATAGCCTGGCCATAAACATGGCCTAAAGGCTGAACGCGGTTTCTGGGACTTCTCCACGGTGATCCTTGCCTACATGGTGGAACATTGTGTGATCGGGTTTTTATCGCTTGTGTGATGTCCTGGTGGGGTAGAAAGTCAGTACGTCAGACGTGAAGTCATTCTGCTGAGAAACAGCTGCTTCGAGATACCAGCTACGTGATTTTGTGTATGTGTAGTATTGTTTAATTTGTATGTGCTGATGAAGGCCCAGTAGCCGCAACGTTTACGTTTTGTTTGTATTTGTTATATTGTAAAGCTTGCTAATATACTTTTCGTTCGATTTTATATCTTTTTCTCTATTCTGGGAGAAGAAGAACAGACCCGCTGGCTTCCTAACATGGATGTCGTAGAAAGCGATAAATTAGCCATTTTTTCTCCGAAGTCGGAGCGCTGCCTGAGAGGCGAATAAACACACTTTTGAAAGATTTCTCTCATTTGTGTTCTCTTGTGTTTTGGGTCGGAATGCTAGCAGATTAGTAGAGACGATGCGATAAGTGCCAGGGATATAACCCAAGATAAATAATAGTATCGTAAAGAATTACAAAGCTATGTACCAGTAACAGTCAATCACAGATGAGATAAATTCAATTGTTTATCTTTTATTATTTGAACATATATTAGGCTCCTTGTACTTTGCTATAAATTATCAACACACATTTTGTTTTTAAATCATGCAATGCATACTAATTAAGGTAATGAAATAATATCAAATTGTGAATTAATTAGACAAGCAACCATTTTTTCCCACACTCTCCTTGTGGAAGACTTTTCCTAACGTGAAAATACTTCTAGTAGTCCCTTTGTGGGGTGCAATTTTTCGTTATTTGAAGCCCCACCCTGGCTTTTGCTGGGAGCCGTGAATATAGCTGGGTCCCAAATGTGGGCATAACGGCTGAAAGGGGTTTCTGGGATCTCTACACGGGTGATCATCATCCGCATGGTGGCACTTTGTGTCACTGGGTGTTTATCGCTTGTGTGATGTCCTGGTAGAGTAAGTACACCAAGCAAGCAAGCAAGCTTTTCCTAATGCAAGCAGGTCTGACTAATCCCACTCGCCATCGCAACGGGCTGTAATTGCGATGCCTCCATACATCCTCTGGATAAAAACAAACAGGTACCAGCAAACAACAGCCATTTATTGAATGGTAAGTACAATCAGTCAAGTCAGTCAATCAATGACTGTCTTCGCGCCTCTGACGTATTGGGTATATCATGCTAGAACTAGACTTTATAGACCAATCGGCTCTCCGTGAATGATGTGATTTGCATCACACCGGCCACATTTACTTTGCATGACTTTACCTGGCTAGTTAGTTGTGTATCCTTTACAGGACGTTGCAGAACCAAGTGCAGCATTTGGGGGGGGGGGGATGATTGTTGTGGTTATTCTAGGCAATTGTTAGGTTCATTAGTTTGCCGTTGCTTTCTAAACGATCAGCTCTCAGTACAGCTGTCGAAACCAACGCAAGACAAACCGTCCACAACTGGGATCGAACCCAGCACCCCGACATTACGAAGCGTGTTCGCAACGCCTAAGCCCCAGACGCAAACTTTATCTGGTAGCCATGATAATTACTTAATTGTGTCAGCACAAACTAGATATAATTAAAGGGTATGCCACAATCTTTGATGTGCAGCATTCGGAGAGAAATAGACAAATTTCAGTTCAACAAGAGATGAATAAAAAAGGCTGGCATTGGATAGGACACATACTGAGAAAACCTGATTGCTTCTTCTTCTTCTTCTTCTTCTTCTTCTTCTTCTTCTTCTTCTTCTTCTTCTTCTTCTTCTTCTTCTTCTTCTTCTTCTTCTTCTTCTTCTTCTTCTTCTTCTTCTTCTTCTTCTTCTTCTTCTTCTTCTTCTTCTCCTTCTTCCTCACTCCCTCTTGTTACCTTATCAACATGTTGAGGATGGGGGATGTACTTTCCAATGGGCTGTATAGACTGGCCTTTCTTTCTTCAAGGCTGTTCTTGATGCCGTCCTTTCATCTTGTGCGTTGTCTTCCCCACGGCACGTTGTCCATTATATTTCACCATGTTTCTATGACAATTTTAAATGTCTTATTTATATTATACAGTGTTATGGCTTGACGAGCACATTTCATCCCGGACGAGCACCCACCCTGCAATGTGCTCTGCTAGGGGTATGTTTTGGTAAGCTACATCGCTTTTTGACGAATAAGAAAGGTTGTTACGACACAGCAGAGACGATTATTGAATTACGTGCTTTTATTCGCTGAATCACAACATATCGCAGGCACACATTCTCCCGTCGTTCTGCTTAGCTGATTCTGGCGGCCTGGTTAAACTTCTCACACACTACATCGATCCATCAGCGTCTTTCGAATCGTTCATCCATCCTTTAACGAAACCTTGTATTCGGCATTAAGGCATGTAGGAAGCATTCATATCTCCTCTCGAAACATAACATGTATTCAAAATTTCTTCATTCTCCTCATGCGTCTATTCATACGACCTCTCGCAACCAGGTCCGAACTTCAACGGTCTTACTCTCGTCTCTTGGTACACGTCTTCCGTTCCAGTCCCATGCTTTTCTTGAATCCCTTATTTCGCTCCCCATGGGATACACGAGACCCACTTATCTCGTTTTTCTCTTGTATCACTGGTCCTCCGACCTTGTCCTCCCCATCGGGAATTCTCTTTATTTCCCTGGGAATTCACAACATTACAATCCCCCGCTTCTTCATTTTCTTTACTTTGCTCCTGGAATGCCTCACGGCGTCAGAGCAAGAAGTTTTCTATAGAACGAGCCCTTCTGTTCGCTTCGTATAAAATACTTTTTATTGTCTCTGATATTTCTGTGGTCCATGTTCTGCGTGGTTAACCTCTGGCTCTGTTCCTGCTGTATCTATACAACATTGCTCTCTGTGGTGCCTTGTCTGCTGCCAATCTTGTTACATGGCCAAACCATTTGATTTACTGTCTACCTATAAAGTTCAGTATTGTTTCTGTGCCGACTCTCCTCTTGATATCATCGTTCCAAAGTCAATCTTTCTTCCTTACCCCTAGCATAGTACGTAAACATTTCATTTCTGTTGTGACTATTTTCTTTCTGTCTTTTAAAGACAGTGTCCATATTTGACATTTACAGCAGAGCGTTGGTAAGAATATTGTGTTAAACAGTGTTCTTTTAGTGCTCGTATGCATTTGCTTGCATTTCAAAATTAGTGCCATTTGGCCTAATACTTGACTGGCTTTATTGCATCTTTGTTGGATTTCTTTATTCATGATTCCGTCTTCTATAAAAAAAATTATCCCCAGATTTGTAAAATCGTTCGCCTGCTTTAATTGGTGTTCATCAATTTTGATATTGGTTTTTCTTCCTTTTCTGGAGAATTTCATCACTTCTGTTTTGTCAACGTTGATCTTCATAACGTAGACAAAACAGAAGTGATGACACTCTTCCCCCCCCCCTCCCCAATAAAGAACCACTAATATCAAAATTGATAAACACGAATTAAAGCAGGCGATCCCCTGCTAACCCAAGGTTTTGGGTTCGAACCCGCACTGCGCGGATTGTGATAGAAATCAATGATTAATTTGCTTTTACAATATTTCTTCTCATGCATTTTAGGCTGGGAGCGACGATAAATTAAAACAAAAAATCAAAATGACAAAGTGGCAACAACAAAAATCCGTGGCAAAGTGGTCGAACTGTTTGACTGGAGCTCTGAATAGTGGGTTGGTTTCATTTGTTCGGTTCAGGAATTCAATTTTACAATCTTCAAGGACCGTCGCCACAGCTACGGAGAAGCTAGTCATTCTGCAGAGAGAAACTGAGCCGTGTGTAATGAAACCAGCTGCCATGAAGTTGATCTCCTCGCCTGTAACGACTTGATGAACTCCATAGATTCAGCGACGAGCCTCGTGCATCCTCCTGAAAACTGAACTGGTAAGCTGCATGACGGGTCCTTGAACCCACGACCTTCAAAGCGCGAGGCTCAGGGCTTGATACCTCAGCACGGAAATCTCCACAAGTTAGGAAACAGTTAAAAAGCTGCTCGTCACACGACACCGAAAATTCGTGTAAGCCTTTCGTAGACATCTTCAGAAGCCAGCCCAGAGTTGAAACAAGTCTGTATATCCGTCAAGTTTGTTTATACGTGTCTGCTAGATTCTCTGGTCACTGACTTCTTGCTGTGTGATTCTCTGCAGACTGCGATGATCTTGTCGCTCCTGCATTGTGCAACAGCTCTCAAAGAACCGTAGCCATCTTCAACATCTCATACATCAGTTCACAACAAAGGGGTGCAGAATCAATCAAACTACATTCTCTTCCCAGCACTACCTATGTCCTGTAGCATAAACTAGCCAAATAATACTAAATAGCCCGAACCTCTGAAGTTATCTTGTTACTCTGAAGTTAACTTGTTACTCTGAAGTTATCTTGTTACTCTGAAGTTAACTTGTTACTCTGAAGTTAATTTGTTACTCTGAAGTTATCTTGTTACTCTGAAGTTAATTTGTTACTCTGAAGTTATCTTGTTACTCTGAAGATAACTTGTTACTCTGAAGTTATCTTGTTACTCTGAAGTTATCTTGTTACTCTGAAGTTATCTTGTTACTCTGAAGTTATCTTGTTACTCTGAACTGAGCCAGTCTGACCCCACCTTTCTCATCGTACCTAGTGAATTCAAAAATATTGATAAGCGGCTTAAGTATGAAATATGGTCATTTAAACAGTAATGAAGTCCATTGTTACACGGCATGGACTTCAAGAAGAAAGTTTCTATTCGTGTCAAACTTGTTCATGTAGGGCAAACATTTTCTGAGAGTGAACCCTTGACACATCAACATCATCAATCAGATTTCGTCGGTCTTCCGAATCGTCACACTCATTGAAAGCTTCAGGAGAGGTGCGTGTCGTTGGAGAGAGTTGGTCAGATGGATCGTCTACCTGTCTTGTCTGCAGCTGTAGAGAAGGTAGTGTTTTCATGTTTATGTCACATTCATTTAACACAACTTGTAATTTGATTGTCGCAGCTGCTGGTGCCTCATCTTCTGTCTTGCTAGGTTTCTGTGGAGTCGCCCTTGTGTACTCATTGGATGAGTCACAACTGTTGACTGGTCGCAGCTCTATACCTTCCGCTAGTTCAGTGTCAGAGTGCTCTTCTGCCCGTCGGATCTGCATCCTTGACCTATGACCTGGTAGGATGCAATCACATTATTAACGGATTATGTAGAGACATCTCATCAGAACTTATCGCTCATTAATTTCCGTTTGTTTGTTAGATAAAAGTAAAGTAAATGACACCTTTCACGATCTTCAGGCGTGTATAGAACTAGAACTTTTTTTTATAGACCACCGGTCACTTGGTGGGTTATGTGGTCAACATTACGCCAATAGCCTTTACTTCCCAGGACTTTACCTACTACAAGTTTAAGTGTTGGTCGACTGGGAGCCAATGTCATTTTTTTAAATGTCCAGATCCTTTCGGATTTAAACCCACAACCGTCAGATCCGTAAGCGAGCGTCTATGCTTTTTTCTTTTTTTTTTAGGCCCCTTTTCCTCTTTTCTTGGGTGTGTGCATGTATTTATGTCCTAATTTGCCTTTAATTGTTATATTAACCAACTCACTACCAAATACAGTATTAAATCCTCCGTCTCCATCTTCCGTAACCTCCTCCTCCACCTCTAAACCCCTCGCCGCCACTACCAGATCTCTTTCCTCCTTCTTCTTTTATATTATTGTCGTCGCTCGACTACTACTGATGATGTTAGTACTGCTGCTACTTTTGCTACTGCTGCTTCTGCTGCATCTGCTACTGTTGCAACTGCTGCTACTACTACTGCTGCTACTGCTACTTTTGCTGTTGCTGTTACTACGACTACAAAAGCTGCTGCTACCACCGCTACTACTAAACCTGCTGCTGCTACTGCTACTAACACAGCTTCTTCTTCCCTTTAAAATTTTTCAACTTCTAATTATTTCTTGATGGTTATTCCATTTGGCGAATTTTCCTGACATTTTTTTAACAGTTCTTGTTCATTTGTCGGCTCTGTGGCTAAGTCGAAACGAACGATCGTAATGCCGGGGTGCGGGGTTCGATCCCAGCTGCGGGCCATGCGCCTTGCGTTGGTTTCAACAGTGGTATCAGTGGGCCGACCGTCCAGAGGCAATGGCAAACTACTGGACGTAAATTTGCCTAGAGAAACCACACAACAGCCAGTGGCTGCTGGGGTTGGTTCTGCAACGTCCTGTAAAGGATACGCAACTAACCTTGTTCATTTAATTCAGTTAGGCTTTTAGTGTTTAGTGAGTAAGTGACGTTCAAAGTGCACAAAGTACCACCGTTTGAATGAGAAACACGTAGGCATGTTTCAGAAACCCTCTTTAACCGTAAGGTTGCATTAGGGCTTACAACGACAGACAGTGTGGGGGCTTTCAAATAACAAAAACATTGCTTCACATATTGGGGCGATTTTTTTTAGTGTTGATTCAGTTGGTCAATATGTCTTTCTTAGCACGTTACACACAAGTGGGTGGAGCAGAGGAGCATGTTTAGCCGCTTCTTTGGTTCCAGAATTAGTGTTTGAACAGACGACATCTTTGTACGTGTTCATCACAGCTGGCAGAAAACTGACCCGTTGCTACAAGCCCGGAACCTTGTAATGCCAGTTAGATTGTTTCTGAAAACTACAAATCTTGCCCTGAGCAGAAGAAAACAAACATAAAAAAACAACATATCTAGGTTAAATTATAAGTATTAAAAAACGTCCTTTTTCTACGCCTTTAGGTGTGTTTAGAATGTATGGCAACACCTATATTTGTATAGCCCAATAGGCAGTTGGTGGATGATGTAGTTAGCATGACGCCGGTGGCATTTACTTCCCAGGACTGCACGTGGTACCCACTTAAGGCTGGGTCGACCTCTGAGTCAAGGTCACTTTTGGGAGAGAAAAATATTCCGGCTCCTTTTGGACGCGAATCCACGAACTTCCGATCCGCAGCGAAATTACAAGTATACATTCGTACTAAAAAGGCTTCGCTGAATAAACTATGTGGAAAAAAAAATCATAATAAACTAGCAACAAATATGAGAAATGCAAATGCCGACCTCGATGGCTTGGGGTGTTACAAAGAAAATTCATAACTCCGAATTATCTGCTTCCGGGTCCCCTACAGACTATCTGGCAGCAGATCGCTTTGCGTTGATTTCGACACAGTGCGGATCGTCTCATTTGGTGGCATCAACACTGCAGGAGTACCTCTGATGGCGTGCAATGTTGAATCATTTTATTTGGCGCACATATCTTAGTCGCAATTATAACCTAAAGCTCCCCCTCTCGGTGATGCTGATTGAACGTGATGATTTTTTTCTCTCTAGCGAAACACCCAAGCCCTCATACATAAACAAATTTTGTACCGTTTACAACATTACCGTGTCTAACCTCTTTTGTTTGCTGGCAGCTTCCAGAAGTGACGATCTCGGGTTGTGATCAGATATGATCTGACTGCTTTGCAGTAAGTGACCAACACCAAGAGAATTGTGCCACAAACCATCCAGTTGATCAGAACACTAATCATGATAACCATTTCCGTCTGTAGCCGTGTGATCACCAGAGCATCTGAAAAGAAAAGGTGTACACATTGTTACAAATGGGGAAGCAATAAAAACCTGATAAAGAATAAAAGTATACAAGACAGCACAAAAATAGCAAGTCCATGGTAAAATCTTCGGTAACCACCCAAGATTTGGCATGCTAATGGCACCAGTTGCCACCTGACTTAACGTCTGATTTCGTTTCCCCTTCAATGTTGAATATCTTCCAGACCCTCTACACACACACCCTGTGTTGAATGAGTCCTTCATTGTATGGATTCTCGATCTGTTCTTTTGATCTGTTCATTTGATACCATCAGCCTTCGCCACATTCGCTTTATCATATGGTAGCTCACTGCACCGAGAACCGACCGCAGCTAATCTATTAACCTGCTCGTTACCTAGCATTCCTGAATTTCCTGGACAGAAAATCTATAACATGCTCTGAATTTGGGTCCTATCAAACGATGTAAGCCACTCCAGTTTCACACTCCAGTTTCACACTCCAGTTTCACACTCCAGTTTCAATTTTCCGAAGAATACTCTGTGAGTGAGTCTATTACAATCATAACATGTCGGGTTGTGTTGTTCTCAAGCCATCCGAAAACGGCCGTGACTGCTTCCACCTCCATGATCATACTGGTTGTTGTGACGCTGTACGACAGGTTCTCTGTTTCAAGGATTGTTCATTAATCTTTGCAATAAAACCCCACCCAATCTTCTTACCTCTCACTACAGACTTATCTGTATATATTATGATGTTCCCTAGGCGTAAATTTTCATTGATCATCTATTTCACAGCTGTGTCAGTTTTCCTGAGTGGCACTGTAATCTATTCTTCACCACGCGCTGTCTTTTCAGTAGCACAAACAGTTCTGATTATGACATCTGCCTGTGACATCCAAGAGCTAACTCTTTTCAGCCGTTGTCTCTCGCTATCTCCTATGACCTCATGCAGAAGGTCTTTCCTGCCCACTGCCACTTAGATAAATATTTCCGCCAGTAAAACATTGTATCTCGCATGTACAGAATTGGCGTGTCTCGTGCACATTCCAAAATGACTCGCTGTGCTTCATATTTTATGGGTTCCATCTTCTCTGTTTGGGTAAGAAGATAAAGT
>CAJHNH020003631.1:0-32500 GCA_905116865.2 Candidula unifasciata | reverse complement strand
CAGACACCTCTTGTCACCAAGCTCATGTTACACTTGTCATAGCATCTTCTATTGTTTCCCGTTCTTGCAACATAATCTGTGGATACTTAGAGACCTTCCTTTATCCCTGTTTCCAGCGAGCTCAGGAATTTGCCACTTTGTTACTCCCTTCCCCCCCCCCCCCCCCCCCCCCCAACCCCCCCCCCCCCCAACACCCCCCCCCAACCCTTAACTTCGTTTCCCCGGCACAATCAGAAATTAAAGGAAAACTTTAAATGTGAAGGGACATCACTAGGTGCTTTCTAGATACTTGACTGTTGGCCCGAAGTTCTGGAGATCTCATCTCCACCATGGCCCAACAAACGGGTGCCCTGAGGTATGATGGGAAGTAAACGCCGCCGGGGAGATGATTGGCTAGATGTTAGGCTCATTGTTGAGTTAGATGTTCGACGAGATGTCACCGTATTTATCCAATACCGACTCGTCGAAACATGTCCGGAGTGGTGCGGTAGAGGAGCGGCTAGATGCCTGTCTGTCGATCCGGTTGTCTATGCTTCAAACCCGCAAGGAAATTGATTTTCCTTTCTTCATAATTAAACTGAGCTCACAGTTTGACCCAGCCCAAATTGAGTACCAGGCAATAGCATAGGAAGTAAAGGCGACCGGCGTAAAGTTGACCACATCACCCTCCGTGTGCCATCTGGTTTATAAAATATAAAACATGCATCTCCTATGGTGCTGTGCCAGTCATATGGTGCTGTGCCAGTGGGAACATGGTTCCTTGTTTATCCGTGCTGACTACATAAAGAGAGCCACCGTGGTTCAGCGGCTAGACACTGGCCTGCCGGTCGGAAGGTGGTGGGTTCAGGTTTTGTGGGAGCTGACCTTGTATTTTACAAAAATGACCTCGACCCCCAGGTCGACCCAGACTTAAATAGGTACCCGGTAAAGTCATGGAAAGTCAAGGTGACCGGTGTGCTGATCACACACTGAGTGCCGACTGGTCTATAAAATATAGGTCTTACCCTATATGCCCAAAACACCCGAAAGCGTGGAATTTGCGCTTTCTGACTACCTGCCGTTCCTTGAGTTTTAACGCGACCTACTGGAGAATTTGTATCCAATGTAATGTCCCTGTGGGCCGTGGTTTTACCAATCTGCTTCTTCTGTTGTCGTCTCGCCGTTACCAGGCTGAGGGCTATAATGTGCTTAATGTTAATCGGCTAATGTCAGACACAGATGGTGTTTTCGGTTTTCCGATTTCGTTGTCATGTTTAAATTTGGCAGAGCTGGTTTAGGAACCACGTCATGATCGGAAAAAGCTACATTCGCATATAACATCGCTCGGGCCGCGGTGAGGTAGCGATGTTCTCACTGGCGTCCAGAGGGTTTTGAGTTCTTGCTTTCCCCACAATGGGGCCTGAGGTGGACCTATGAACCGACTGTCATCGGTATTGCGTTCATATTCGTTCTTCTACTTTCGCCCTTTAACTTCAAATGAAGCAACGGCTCTCAGCCACCTCAAGCCTAGCCCGTCTTATTCTTTGTTATCGCATGCAGTCCCCCCCCCCCCCTCCCCCCGGCCTTTTTATCTACGCTCCTACAGATTCTAAAGACATTTTGGTCACAATGCTCTCAAATTTTCTCAGTGTGTGTCTTTTCTTATGTCAGCATCATATTTTCTGACTTCTCTGCCTGGTATATTTTCTGACTTCTCTGCCTGGTATATTTTCTAACTTCTCTGCCTGGTATATTTTCTAACTTCTCTGCCTGGTATATTTTCTAACTTTTCTGCCTGGTATATTTTCTAACTTCTCTGCCTGGTATATTTTCTAACTTCTCTGCCTTGTATATTTTCTAACTTCTCTGCCTGGTATATTTTCTAACTTCTCTGCCTGGTATATTTTCTAATTTCTCTGCCTGGTATATTTTCTAACTTCTCTGCCTGGTATATTTTCTAACTTCTCTGCCTGGTATATTTTCTAACTTCTCTGCCTGGTATATTTTCTAACTTCTCTGCCTGGTATATTTTCTAACTTCTCTGCCTGGTATATTTTCTAACTTCTCTGCCTGGTATATTCTCTTTCTCTGCCTGGTATATTCTCTTTCTCTTCCTGGTATATTCTCTTTCTCTTCCTGGTATATTCTCTTTCTCTGCCTGGTATATTCTCTTTCTCTTCCTGGTATATTCTCTGCCTGGTATATTCTCTTTCTCCTCCTGCTATATTCTCTTTCTCTTCCTGGTATATTCTCTTTCTCCGCTTGATTTATTCTCTTTCTCTGCCTGGTATATTCTCTTTCTCTTCCTGGTATATTCTCTTTCTCTCCCTGGTATATTCTCTTTCTCTTCCTGGTATATTCTCTTTCTCTGCCTGGTATATTCTCTTTCTCTACCTGGTATATTCTCTTTCTCTGCCTGGTATATTCTCTTTCTCTTCCTGGTATATTCTCTTTCTCTGCCTGGTATATTCTCTTTCTCTACCTGGTATATTCTCTTTCTCTGCCTGGTATATTCTCTTTCTCTTGCTGGTATATTCTCCAACTTCTCTGCCTGGTATATTTTCTGACTTCTTTGCCTGGTAAATTTGTTAACTTCTTTGCCTGGTGTATTTTCTGACCACCCTACTTCGTGTATTCTCAAGCCCAGAGTATCTATGATGCCCCGTATTCCCCTTTGTGCTGATCAGCTCTCTCCTTTCTCTTCGTGAACCATGTCTTTATTCATAGGCCTTTTTGAATAATATTTGTAACAAAATTTCGGGGTTTATCTGACAAAAATATTGTAATCTCCACAACACAAGATTGTTCGTCTGCTAGTTTTCTGCGATTCTCAAACTTCGTAGAATGTCATTATTTGAACTGTTTGATCCAAAGTCTGATAAACATGGCAACGCCTTGGCGGAGAGCAAAGAAATACTAGAAAGATGGAAGGAGTATTGTGGAGAAATGTACAATGATTGGAAAAACATGCCAGACTGAGCCGACAAATTCGAAGAGAAAGTGCCTAACTCTCTGTTGAGTAACTTAGAGTATCAATTAGAATCCTGATGAAGGGTAACTATTTGGGATGTGACGACATACCAACATAGTTAATTCAGGCTGGGGAAGAAGCCAGCGTCATTCTATACCATGCACTAAGTGTGAAAATCTGGCACAGTGCTGACTGGCCCAAAGTGTGCAAAAGATCAGTGTATATTCCCCTCCTGAAGAAAGGAAGTCTCAAATTATGTAACAATTATCGAACTTTAGCTCTAATTAGTTGTGCTAGCAAAACAAAAACCATATTTTCAGTGAATGCAGCACAGCAACCACATATCACAATCGAAAGTGAAGAAATAGGAAATGTCACAGATTTGGAATACTTGGGCTTTTTTAGTGAACAACAGTGGCGACTGCTCTAAGAAGTCAGAAGAAGATTTGCATTAGCAATGCGGAAATTAAAAGCATGAAGAACCTATGGCAAAGTGCTAATAAATTGGTTAAAGTAAAAATCTTGAGATCATAAACTTTTTCCTGGACTCTCACTCAATCACTGAAGAAAAAGAATGGAGCTTTTGAATTAAAAATAATGTAGAAAAATTCTCAGAATGCCATAAAGATAAAAAAAAAAAAAAAAAAAAAGGAAAAACATTGACATTCGACACGAGTTTAAACATCAAGGAGAACTGGCTTATTACAGCGTCCTGTCCCAAAAGTTGAAGTATGTTGGCCTTTTGAAACGTCATTGTGGCTTGGAAAGACGGTGATGAAAGTGCCGTTTGTGGAAAGCGAGGCAGGGGTCGACCACCGCGAAGATGGATACAGGACATTGTAGATGCATTGGCATTGAAAGCACATAGGGCATGACAGTTGGCTAGGGAGAGGGATACTTTCAGACTTATCGTGAGGAGAGCGACGTTCTGTAAAGTACTTGCTGATTGATGATGATGACGCACGGTACACTAAGAAGTTTTGCGTAGCATTTAAGTCTAACAATTCCACTGGAAGGGGGCGGGGATGTCAGAGAGGTTGCGCAATGATCCATGACTCAAGTCCATATTTTGCTTAGAAAAAACCCAAAAACATACAAACTATCAAACATGTTATCCTCAAATGTTTTCGCTCGTTTTGCGACATTGATACTGTTAAAAACTGCTCACTACGACCAGTGTTTATGATAAATTGTCACTGTTGGTGTTTTTGATGTTTTTATTGATAAGGTTGTTGGTGATAATGTCGTTTTTGTTATTACTGACTTTATTTTGCAAAAGCAACTAGTTTCATCAATCAGGTACCATCTCCGGACATCTCAACCATCTCCGGACATCTCAACCATCTCCGGACATCTCAACCATCTCCGGACATCTCAACCATCTCCGGACATCTCAACCATCTCCGGACATCTCAACCATCTCCGGACATCTCAACCATCTCCGGACATCTCAACCATCTCCGGACATCTCAACCATCTCCGGACATCTCAACCATCTCCGGACATCTCAACCATCTCCGGACATCTCAACCATCTCCGGACATCTCAACCATCTCCGGACATCTCAACCATCTCCGGACATCTCAACCATCTCCGGACATCTCAACCATCTCCGGACATCTCAACCATCTCCGGACATCTCAACCATCTCCGGACATCTCAACCATCTCCGGACATCTCAACCATCTCCGGACATCAGGATGGGGGCAATGGATCTCCACCATGTCTTTCATCCTGATTAAACACTCTCTCTGACTGCTGTTTGTCCATCTCTTTATGTTGTCTTCACACTTGAATCGCCGTCTACCTCTTGCTCTCAACTGTCCCCGTATGTGTGTTTGTTAGACTACTAAACATATGATCCGGATAGTTAAGTACATCATTATTTTACATGAACATCTTCAAGACTAACCATAAAGTGCTCACTGTGCTTGTTAGCCAGGAAACTCCTCCATTATATAACATTGTTTTACAAATTAATGGCCGCTTGTTGGCTGGTAACCGGTAACATATCGCTATTTTCCTTAAACAAATCTGTCGCTACGTAGTCTGCAAACAAGAGTATATAGGACTAATATACTTGTTCTTGTTGTTAAAAGAGCAAGGCAAACAAACAAAAAAAAAATGTGGACGGGCTGGCAATATGGAGCGAGTTACAAGCACTGACTGGTCCGCGTCCGTTGATAAACACGTGATGGCCAAATGTGACGTTTAAAGACATCGTTTATGAAAATCTTGATAGCGGAAAGCTTACCTTTAAAAACACATTAAAAAATTAATCACTATTTTATGAAAATGTTGATAGCGGAAAGCTTACCTTTAAAAACACATTAAAAAATTAATCACTATTTTATGGAGATAAATGTGGTTATCTAGTACTATTTGTCACAAAAGCAGTGTTTAATCAGAAAACTGCCCGTGTCTGTTCTGGGGTTCCATTGTGCGGAAAACAAGAATAAGCTCACTGCCTCCCCAAGCATGCCGTAAGAGTAAACTAATTGTGAGCTCCTTTGAAGTCGGAGCGCATCTGGCCGAACTGCAAGGAACAACCAACTGCACAAAAATAAGCCAGTAAAACTGATGAACACGCAAAACCGTCTGAGTCTAGGCAAACAAATAAGGAAGAGTAAACCGGTGCTATATTGAATTGTCGCCGGCATTCTTTATTTCCTAACACAAGTTTCCGCGAAGAATTGGGAGATTTTCTGTCAGGTGTAGCTGTTTGATCCACACACTTCATTAAATTAAACAATTTTATGCGGACATAATATGTACATTGTGTTATTACCTGATGCCGACAGGTAAGTAAGTACACATGATTAAATTGAATTTTTTAAAGTGGAGAGTGAATGACCTTGTGTCGCCTGTAAATATATAATACGTGTTAAATCACTATAGGGAGAAAAAACAGAACTTACTAGTAATTGTAGCCGATAGCTGGTAAATGTCCTTAACCGAATTTGCTGTAAATGGAACTATTTCGACGAAAGATATTCTGCTCAATGACATGTTTGTTATTTCTGTACGTTTATAACTTGAAACAGCCGGCTATATTTAGACAACGGGAATACACCATTACATATATTTAGAATGACGCAACACCTGTATGGACGTAGTTCTATCACAACAAAGATAGTGAGTTCATCAGAATGAAGTTGGTACCCTATAATGCAATACAAATTACTGTCTAAATGTTGCAACATTTTGCGTACAGATGCTGACTCCTTTCGGTACTTTAATTTTATACGAACACGTGTCGTTGGCTTCAAAATTTCGTAGGGAATTCCCAGGGATCCCTATGGATTTCCATGTACAGTACCATATTGTGAGGGGGTTGGGTTAGGGCTAGTGTTACATCACGGCCAGCTCCAGATTTTTATATGCAGCCAGACGTGTGTTACACGAATAGCAACTACTACACACTTAACCCTGACCACCACCTCCCGCACCCCCCCCCCCCCACCCCACCATACTATGGGACGTTCTGGGAATTTCCCTGTCCTAATTATTGTTATCAAAAATTATAGTACACCCCTCCCCCTTTTCTTTGTTGCTCTTTTATTATTTCAATATTTTTTTTCATTGTGCCTACACGTGCAATCAGAGTCATAATCACATGAGCTGGGAGTGGCCGGAAGGTGCCACGGAAGTAGAAATTCAGCAGTTAATTCAGTATAATGCTCGCTCGAGGGATGTGATTATTTATACAGATGGTCCAGAGGGAACAACGTGCCTGGTATTCTTAGAGAAAGTTAACGGTCACTGGTTGGTGCAGGAGAGCCTAGCATATGCTACTATATCCAGCTTCAGAATAGAGCTTTCTGCTTTCTAGACAACACGACACACACATATATACACATCGCAATTATTAATGACAATTCCCGCTCAAGTGATGCGATTGTATATACAGATGGTTCTGTGTTAGAGGGCAGACAAAGTGCATACTGGTTTATAGCAAAGGCGAATGAACGTCGCTTAGTGCAACAAAGCCTGGCATATGATTTCACAACGTCTAGTTTGATAATGGAGGTGGGGGCAGTCTCTGTTGCCTTCCGCTGGCTTGAGAATCAGCTGTACAGACATTCCGTGATTGTAACTGACACGCAGAGCATGTTGAGAAAAGTGGAGATAGGCATGCTCTGTGCAAAGTGGCAAGCATCACTTCAGAGGTCCCAGGTAGTTAACATCCTTTGGATATTCTCTCCAGGTCATGCCGGTGTATTAGGAAATGAGCAGGCAGATATACTGGCCGGCTCTGCACCGCTTGTTGGTGAACTAATGTATGACAAGTTGGATGTTGTGAGTGCTCTCTGGGAGCGAGTGAACGGTGCGGAAGCGCAAAAAAATCATTACTGTCTGAGGAGAATGGCTGGATCTTTTCAGGACATGCTAGTGTATTGGAAAATGAAAAAGCGGACAGACTGACTGACTTTACACAACTTGTACAAAAGATACAGCATGCAGGTCGATGGGCTACCTTCTCAACCGTGGGGGACAAAACTCAGATTCGCCGAGCAGGTGCCTACCTTTGAGTTAACGCAGAAACACGACACCCGCTGCAAGACGAAATGAAGAAGAAACAAAGCAGCAGGTTGAAAAGAGGATTATTGTGGATAGGTCAGGTGCGAGGACATTATTCTGCAGCTGTGTTCACTTGAGGACATAGAACTTGGCGAGGAACGGGTACAAGTATCAACAGAGTGTGTACAACTTTTTCTGTTTGCATCTGACACAAAACGCTGACGCTGCTGAGGCAGAAGTGCAGGCTTTGACTTTCAAGAAATCTCTACAAGGGGATGCTGACTGCGTCTGTGGTTCGCCATGTGAGAAGTTACTGGGATTGTACGGCTCAGGAAGGAGTTAGAACTGTGAAGCAAGATTCTGGTGCTGTTGCCTTGACCACAAGTAGTCTGACTGTGGAGGTCATGGCAGTGACCAAAGCAATAACATGACTGGAGACACATACCTTTTTCCGCGCATGCTTTCTCAGTGACTTAATGAGTATGCTCCGGAAGACAGTGCTGGGCTGGGTTTGAAGACAGTGAATAGAGTCTCTAAAGCGGTCCGGGCTGACACACATCAGTTTCATATTTGTGCCAGGATATGCAGGCGTGCAGGGAAATGAGCAAGCTGATAGGCTTGTGTGTAAATGTCACAGTGTGGGTGTGTATTTTAAAGAGGGGATAGAAGAAGAAGAGAAGATATAAAAAGTAGAGAGAGACAGACGAGAAGAAATAATAGTTAAAGGATGTAAAAGATGACAATAGGTTCTTCTGTGTGGAGAGTGTAGTAATGAGTCTACACCCCAAACGATCAGGTAATAGTCAGTGGAGGTCTTATGAAGGAGAGAGTAGATATATAGTAAAGTGGTGGTGGTATAAAGACTACAGAGACTAACAATAATAGTACCACTCCTATACTCAACAAACTAACGATGGAATAAAATAATAACAACTAACAATCATGTTTATTAAGAAACAGCATTACAAAGTCGTCTATCTCATGTTACACAACCGACAGATGTTTTATTATGTTATAAACAGAACGTCCTCACACTATAAAACTCAGCAACTGACAGCAGAATCCACTCAACGATAAACTAGCAAATGACGCCTAGAATATCCTTCATTGCTGTACAAATAATAAGTCAAATAACAACTACAATCTAGCCATCTACTCTTATGCCAAATTCCGACTACCATCTAACCGTACTGTTGATTGCAGTCCAAAGACCAGCAGCCCAATAGCCAAATACCGACTACCACCTAGCCATACTGCTGATTGCAGTCTAGATACCATTAACTATAGCCAACCTATAGCCAACCTATAGCCAACCTATAGCCAACCCGGCACACCATGACAGAAACTGCCATGTCACCTGTTAAATATATTCAAACAATCTATAAGTTCACATTGCCAAGCATATAAACGTGAACGCAACAACATACATCTTATTCTACCCTGCAAACAACTGCCTTTCTTCATACGAATAGTTCTCCCTTTAAACAGGCATTCTTATACCCTTGAATAAACCTCCATCCACTAACTCACATGTACCTCTTATTCAAAACATATTACTATGTATAACATACATGCACTATTTACTTTTACCACATGAATGCCCATGCATTTCCTCTTCAACGACAACAGTCTGGCTACAGACACAGTACTACTTACATAACATGAAGCAATATTTCGTGCATTATCTGGCGGAGACCTCAGCGCAAGTGTCTCTGTCAGGGCTCCCAGTAGTGTATTTACCCCTGAAGCTACCCCTCTCCTTTTTACTTGAGTTCATGAAAACTGTTTCTTTTAAGGTTCATGAACTTTTCTCTTTCCCGCCAACGAAGGATACTGTGGGCATTCGGATGATGTCGATACGATGGAGCTAAGTCCAAACTTCTGTTTTGTGACTTGCCAGATAATGCACGAAATATTGCTTCATGTTATGTAAGTAGTACTGTGTTCATGTAAAGTAATTAGATAAGATAAGATCATGTTGGGTTATTGGTAGGACACATGATGATGATTGCTCTGATATACGTTAACTGGATCTTGCGAGTCATCTAACTGGACACCTGAGACATAGCAAATGCTATGTTGACAGATCCAAGTGTATTAATGCAAAGTATGAGTATCAATATGTATATTATAATGATTTCTTGGGGCAGACATCATCTTGGAACATTGGAGGAAAGGAAAGTTATAAAACGAGAAACGTTCTGAGCATGCAGCATACGGGGGCTGCCCTCTTATTTAGGTCAGAGGCCCAATATCGTATTTCACAGGTAGAGAGAGTGTGGTTTGGTGAATGAACAGGTGGCCCTAGAATGACCCTTTCTAACGGCCAGACTGTGTCTGCGATGTTTTGTTTGTGATACAGGAGGAAAGCAGCGGGCACTGATGTCATAGATGTATAATTGTGTATGTATAGTTATGTGTGTCATGATTGTCATGAAGAATGTAGGATTATGTTAGAAGATATAATAACTACTGGAAGACCGGTACAGCACATGATGGTGATGGTCATGATAACAGATAAGCATGACGTGTGAAGTATCATATTGAACAGCAGAGTTAGCGCTGCTAGGGAATGATAACGCCATATGTATTAACATGATGCAGTTATAATGCTGTAAGCATTTAGTTGTGATTTGAAGAGAGAATGATATAAGAAGATATGGGAAAGTGAAAGTCATTCAGCTTGAACTGTCCTCGGCAAGCTGCCGAGAAGGCAGCACACGGATAGAATAGAATTTACCTGTAAAGGGGAGGGACAGGAGTATCAGATGGTGAAGTGAGTGGGGGATGCAAGGCCAGGTCTGTAGCCAGACTGTTGTCGTTGAAGAGGAAATGCATGGGCATTCATGTGGTAAAAGTAAATAGTGCATGTATGGTTATACATAGTAATATGTTTTGAATAAGAGGTACATGTGAGTTAGTGGATGGAGGTTTATTCAAGGGTATAAGAATGCCTGTTTAAAGGGAGAACTATTCGTATGAAGAAAGGCAGTTGTTTGCAGGGTAGAATAAGATGTATGTTGATGCGTTCACGTTTATATGCTTGGCAATGTGAACTTATAGATTGTTTGAATATATTTAACAGGTGACATGGCAGTTTCTGTCATGGTGTGCCGGGTTGGCTATAGGTTGGCTATAGGTTGGCTATAGGTTGGCTATAGTTAATGGTATCTAGACTGCAATCAGCAGTATGGCTAGATGGTAGTCGGTATTTGGCTATTGGTTTGCTGGTCTTTGGACTGCAATCAGCAGTACGGTTAGATGGTAGTCGGAATTTGGCATAAGAGTAGATGGCTAGATTGTAGTTGTTATTTGACTTATTATTTGTACAGCAATGAAGGATATTCTAGGCATCTTTTGCTAGTTTATCGTTGAGTGGATTCTGCTGTCAGTTGCTGAGTTTTATAGTGTGAGGACGTTCTGTTTATAACATATTATAACATCTGTCGGTTGTGTAACATGAGATAGACGATTTTGTAATGCTGTTTCTTAATAAACATGATTGTTAGTTGTTATTATTTTATTCCATCGTTAGTTTGTTAAGTATAGGAGTGGTACTATTATTGTTAGTCTTTGTAGTCTTTATACCACCACCACTTTACTATATATCTACTCTCTCCTTCATAAGACCTCCACTGACTATTACCTGATCGTTTGGGGTGTAGACTCATTACTACACTCTCCACACAGGAGAACCTATTGTCCTCTTATACATCCTTTAACTATTATTTCTTCTCGTCTGTCTCTCTCTACTTTTATATCTTCTCTTCTTCTTCTATCCCCTCTTTAAAATACACACCCACACTGTGACATTTTTGGCGCTGCGAACAGGATTCTTTTTGAATGTGTATACCTCTTAGTCTATGGTAGATGGTGCAATCCATAGTGTGGTATATGATTCTTAGTGGCCGTTCAGTGTTTTGGTCAGTTGGTAAGGTTTGAATTCCATCAGTTAGGAGTTGTTCTATCATTCACGTTCTTAAACAGAGTTGTTTAGTGGATGTATTATATCCAGTTGTTGGTAGAGAGGTAGCCAGTAGATCTGTTTGAGGTGTGAAGTTTGGATTTAGAATTAGGAAGCCAACCCGGTGCGAAAAATTCAGTTGAACCTCCTAAGCAAGATGGACGAGAGCACTCGTGTGAGCAGTAACATGCACCATGAAGGCAGTTCCCTGACCTCGGCGGTGGAAGGATCCTGTTTGTCAAACAGACCAGGGTGTACGCACATCATATTGTTGCCAGAGCGCGTAAGCATTACGCACTTTGAGGGGACATCAGATCCCACAATCACAGATGAGTTCGTTCGTCGAGTCAAGTCCGTGTTCAGAAATGAACGGATGACTCCGGCAGATCAGATTGACCTGGTGCTTGATCATGTCACATCGAGTGTCAAGCAAGAGCTGAAGTTGCATCAAGCAGAGAATGCAAACGAAATGCTAGATGTCATACAGGAAGTCTATGGGGAGCATCGAAGTGTTGTGGAGCTAGCGTCTGCATTTTTCGCCCTACGGCACGGTGAGGATGAGACTCTCCGTAGTTTTTCTCATCGTATTCATGAAGCGTTTCAAGCGATTATCAATGCGCAGAAAAAAGCGAACATGTCCCCATGGGATACGTCGATCTTGAGAGATCAATTTGTTGTACAACTGCGAGACACAATTTGCAGAAAGTTAGCGCAAGAGAGAATTCACCAAGATCCTAGTGTGACTTTTCTGTCCATCAGAAATTTTGCTATCAGATGGCTGGGTGATGAAGATTTCTGTTCTAACAATGTGGTTTTGACTAACGAGTCAGTGATGCAGGTGAATGTTGTGAGTTCTACAGTGTCGTCAAGTAAGAAGCGTGAAGTGTCCGTTTTGAGGTCTGAAGTGAAACAATTGAAACAACGAGTAGCTGCTTTGTTACAGCCCCCTGTACAGCGCAAACGATGTTTCCTTTGCCAGTCATCATCACATCTAATGAGTGCCTGTCGACAGAGAACAATTGTCGGCGATGTTCGGCGCCCTATACAGGCGCAGAGAGGAGAAACGTCTAACTACAGCAAGAACAACGAAACTTGGCAAGCGTGGCGTAAGAGGCCACAGGGCTCATGCCCAGTTGTACTATCGGCAGGGTTGAAAAACCCCGTCAGTGCGAATATGGTTGAGAAACCCGATTATAGACAGATTCGCGGCGAAGGTGAAATGAAGTCAAAAAGGAGGAGGCGTGGCAGGAGAAGAAGACAGTGTGTGTCTTTCAGTCAAAGTTCTCCTGCTCAAAAACAGAGCAGTGACAATTCGACAGCTATAAATCAGCTTTCTGCTGGTGTATCTAGCACTGAACAGTTGCCGAGCAAAACTCAGCACAATGAAAATTCTGCCAGTTTGAACCAGCCCTGCTTCGCGCTACCTAGTGAAGTGCAGTTGACTACAGAGACTGTTAAAAGTTATTTCAGATTCAAAATAGGCGAGAAAGTACAGTTGAAACTCGAACCAGAAGAGGGGGACATGAATGACTATTGGTCTGATGATGTGTATGTTGTCCTGCGCCTTCCAAACGCTACAAGACCACAATACGTATTGACCAGCAGGGAACATAAGAAATTGCGCCTCATAGCCAGAAAGGAAGAGTTGAGGACATGTCTTGTGAACTGTTGACCCAGTTAATGGTGGACACAAAGAAATCAGCTGGTCACATGGTGCAGTAACATTTGGTATGAATGTAATGTGGTAGTGTTCCGAGTTTGTTACAGGTGACGTGAAGATCCTGCCGACGACGCCAAAATTGTCCCAGAGTGATTTCCCCGATGGGTGGTGTAAGGCTTAAAGGGTATGAAAGAGTAGTTTAGGTAGATATAAGAGAAAATGAGGAGCCGTTAAAGATCATAAAAGATAATAGTGAGAAGACAATATAGACTAAGTAGGTATGTCGTTACGCGGAGCAATTTAGTACTCTCACCCTTGGATCAATTCAAAAGAGATAGACAAGAGAAGAAGATAGGTTCTTTAAACAGAGGCTGCATGAATGTCTGCGACCCTTGAAGTACTGTTGCACCAGTGCAGTTCTGACTCTAACTCTATATGACGACTAATACAAGTCACCAAACCTGATTCTAAATAATCAATAGAACTAAACCAACCAGATTCAAGATTACACAACAATAAGAAGTTTATTAAAGTCAACAATATCTCTCTAAACGATGTGATCAACAGATAACACTAAAAATAAGCTGAATTCGCAAAGCAGACAAATAGTAATATATTAATAACAAGAAGTTAACAAGCCGGTCTTATTAACCCAGGTTAGTCTCAAATAACAAACACCTAGTTGTTTAACTTCTCATGTGCTCAACCGATTCCGTCGTTTCACGATCTTGGACGCTATTCGCTCGTCTCAAAGTTATTCTATGGCAAGGGCGCCTGTAACTTTCCAGATCAGTCTCTTCGTTTTCACTCTTCTAGCCGGCCTTACGGTTTGGACACCGCCGACTCTCTAAGCACAATCTGCCTCTCTCAGTCCTCGCGTTAGCATATATACTTTCCCCAAGTAACGCTCACCTTGGCCGTTCGTCCTACATCTTCATGCTGACTCAGAGTTCAACATCTCTTTAATATATGCAAATTAGGCCTCTGTCTCACCCCGGTCACCGTCCTTAAATAAACTGTTAGTTTTCTGATCCCCGCTCCCAAATCTCCAGACCTCCATTGTTCCTTTTGGGTCAATACCCTCGTGCCTTCTCTAAGCTGGGTTATCTTCTCTTTGTGTTGCGGTAGGTGTACGCGGCTCTAGCAAGTTTTACTTTCTGGGAATTTTCCATAGCCTGATTAGTTTATGCAAATTCTCAACTATCGTTCTTAGTTCAATTGTCCCTTAAAGGTTATCCTACCAGCATCTTTGTCTGTCTTTCTAGTCTAATGCTGGGTGTACTTTCAACCCCAGTTTCTTCCTTCCGCGATTAATGGGTATTTTGGCCTACAACAGTTCATGCCCTGGCTTGGCCCCGCCTAAAGTCTGTGCCCTCAAAATTGCTATATTTTATACCACGCAGCGATCTGCTTATCCTCAAGCGACTCTATACCTCCTTATTCCTCTGTGTGTTTCTTTCCTTCTATTTCCTTCTTGTAATAAACGTGACTGTAATCAGTACTGTCACATAAAGCTGCTGTGGAGGGAGGACGTGTCATGGATCATGCTGATACTCTGAATGCTCTACGTGAAGTAAGACGTTTGTGAGAACCAAATGATGACTGTGAATCTGCAACCAGGATTAAGCTGCAAAAACAACTGGTTTAAAGGAGTGTGACCAGACAAGAGCACTAAGCAGGAAGCTAAAGAAGAATAAGAATCCAACACAGAATTACACACTGCGGGATTGACTGAGGAGGGGATCTGAGCACTTATGGACTGAATGGTTCGATGTGCATTGAGGAGAATTTGTCGACTAACTAACTAACGTAGTGGAGTAATGGTGCATGACAAAGTAGCCGTGGTTAAGGGCCTTATTGGAGCACGTACACAATTCGGGACAGCAAGCTGATTATCACAGTCTAGTGAGAGTTATGCTGCCAGTGACCAGGGGATCTGGCTGATTATCACAGTCTAGTGAGAGTGATGCTGCGAGTGACCAGGGGATCTGGCTGATTATCACAGTCTAGTGAGAGTGATGCTGCCAGTGACGAGGGGATCTGGCTGATTATCACAGTCTAGTGAGAGTGATGCTGCCAGTGACGAGGGGATCTGGCTGATTATCACAGTCTAGTGAGAGTGATGCTGCCAGTGACCAGGGGATCTGGTTGATTATCACAGTCTAGTGAGAGTGATGCTGCCAGTGACCAGGGGATCTGGCTGATTATCACAGTCTAGTGAGAGTGATGCTGCCAGTGACCAGGGGATCTGGCTGATTATCACAGTCTAGTGAGAGTGATGTTACCAGTGACGAGAGGATCTGGCTGATTATCACAGTCTAGTGAGAGTGATGCTGCCAGTGACGAGGGGATCTGGCTGATTATCACAGTCTAGTGAGAGTGATGCTGCCAGTGACGAGGGGATCTGGCTGATTATCACAGTCTAGTGAGAGTGATGCTGCCATTGACGAGGGGATCTGGCTGATTATCACAGTCAGGTGAGAGTGATGCTGCCAGTGACGAGGGAATCTGGCTGATTATCACAGTCTAGTGAGAGTTATGCTGCGAGTTACGAGGGGATCTGGCTGATTAATACAGTCTAGTGAGAGTGATGCTCCGAGTGACGAGGGGATCTGGCTGATTATCACAGTCTAGTGAGAGTGATGCTGCCAGTGACGAGGGGATCTGACTGATTATCACAGTCTAGTGAGAGTGATGCTGCCAGTGACGAGGGGATCTGGCTGATTATCACAGTCTAGTGAGAGTGATGCTGCCAGTGACGAGGGGATCTGGCTGATTATCACAGTCTAGTGAGAGTGATGCTGCGAGTTACGAGGGGATCTGGCTGATTATCACAGTCTAGTGAGAGTGATGCTGCCAGTGACGAGGGGATCTGGCTGTTTATCACAGTCTAGTGAGAGTGATGCTGCCAGTGACGAGGGGATCTGGCTGATTATCACAGTCTAGTGAGAGTGATGCTGCGAGTGACGAGGGGATCTGGCTGATTATCACAGTCTAGTGAGAGTGATGCTGCGAGTGACGAGGGGATCTGGCTGATTATCACAGTCTAGTGAGAGTGATGCTCCGAGTGACGAGGGGATCTGGCTGATTATCACAGTCTAGTGAGAGTGATGTTGCCAGTGACGAGGGGATCTGGCCGATACTCGACGCTCAGAGGAAAGGCGAGACGGATATATATATATATATATATATATATATATATATATATATATATATATATATATATAAAGAATTAGACTGTTTATGGCATCATCGGTATTGGAACTTTGCGCTGGCTGCTGAAGATGTGGACGGAGCGCTTATGGAGAATGCCTCGAGTGCTGTGCTGTCGGTTCTTGAACACAACTCACATAAGATAGTATATGATATAGGAGTGTTCGATAAGTCCCTCGACGGTGACTTTGTTTCACGCTGACATGTTTTCAAAGTAACAACTACACAACTTTCATGACGCGGTGCGCAGTTATTAATAACTGTGACTGTGTAGGATCTTACGAAACACACTATGAGAGTTGTAGCCGGCCCACTGTTTTGAACGTTTTGGCTCTCATGCTTCGTTCTCTGTAACGGCGCGAAGATTGTTTGTGTTTGTGGCAAAATAAAAGTTCTTACCTGCACAGTTCATTGCGAGTTTAACTAGTCATGAGGCCTTAAACCACTCAGGCTTACGCTCCATCATAGCACCCCACTCCCATGAAGTCTTATATATATTTATAACAAGCTGTACCCGGCCACGCGTTGATGTGGCCCAGTCTGGCGAGATGAAACAGAAAAAAAAATAGAAAGCGCACGTGTCTAATATGGTTAGCTTCACAATGATTGTCTGCGCTGATATAGAGATATTGTGATATACCGAGTCTAGGACATATAATTATCCTTATATTAATGGTCGTCAGAGGTGTATTATTAGGACTAAAAATGGTTATTTGTTTATCACCCAGACTAAACGGGGTTCCAGTAATTGTAATTAGAAGTAAATGCCACCAGTATAATATGTACCACATCATGCATCGAATACCAGTACTACTACTTCCACCAGCACCATAACAACTGCAAAAAAACAAAAAAAAAAAAAAAAAAAAAAAAAACTGTCACTACTGTCTGTTGTACCGCCTATCTAGATCATTGAGACAGGAGGTCGTCAGCCAGAGAAGCCGCATGGCTAGTGTTGTTGCCACGGACTGTTCAGGTTAGCATTGCTAGGTTTAATTGTGCCCACAAAAAGGAAAACATTATCACCTTACTGGGGATTGAACCTGAGTTTCCGGCATAATAGCCCACCGTTGTAACCACCCAGTCACATACCACTCGTGTCACGTGCCTGATTAAGGATTTCTCCTAATGAACCAACAGCACTCTAAAATAGTATAAATGTTGGAATGTCGGCTCGTATTGGTTTAGGCGGTATCCCATGGCCAATATACACATCCAACCTATTTCAGGGGTGGGGCAACACAAGTTAGGGCATATAGAATATATATATTCTTAGGCGCAACTTGGCCGGACATCCCCACTACTATAAGAAAATAGCACCCAGACTATTATAGTTACTATCATAGTCATGTTAACACAGAATGTGATCTAATATATATTATTACACACCCTCCAGACAGCTAAGAACAACGAAGGATGGACACTAACTTCAATATTGAAAAATTCCAAAGACATGTAATAAGCTCAACATGTACAACATGAATCAGGAAAAGGGAATTCAATGTCATTAAGAAGCAATAGACATAATGACACTCAGTTTTTCCAGAGAGCTGCCAGGATCATCATTGCACATCTGAGAATAGTGAATCCAGGAACCAGGCACTGATTAATGAGTGACTGATCCGTTTCTGGGTCCGGTCCACAGCAACACTTGCATCACACCAACTGGGACGTCTGGAACAAAGTCACTGGACTTGTTGGCTTCTCGGCATCTCAGACACTGTACTAAGAATAAAGTGTCAACTACTGTCTGAGAGTTCATTTAGCAGAGTTCTCCCACTAAAACAATGGCTGCTACCGAGCTGTCTGAACAGAGTCGTCACCAGGGCTCCATGATGCAGACTTCTGGCTGCCGCTGGCACATAAGAGTTTGTGGCAATCAAACTGGTGGCTTCCAAGTTATTGGCTTTCAAGCTGGTGGCTCTATGGACTGTTGATTAACTGTCTGGCCTCCAAGGAGATATCATCCTGTGAAGAAGTGGAACACCAGAATTAGCAGTCATCTCAACTCATATGTCTAGTACCTGCTTAACTCCATCCATATATATATATATATATATATATATATATATATATATATATATATATATATATATATATATATATATATATATATATATAGATAGCTCAGAGGACAGCTCTCAGTATAAGAAGACTGTACTAGTCTCCGTGTAACAGTGTCAGTCAGTCAGGATAAGAGACATGAGACAAGTTCCACAGTGGAGATAAACAGACTTCTCTCAGATAGAGGACATCATCTCTCCACATACACATCTGTACCTGTAGTCCCACAGACTACCACTCACCCACATATGTATATTATATTTTCCACAGTTTGACCCTAGCCTTCCAGGTACTCTGTTGTGACTGAGTTTCCTATAAATAACCCCTGACGTCATTTTGTGTGCCTCTCGACGCGCGGGGAAGCTGTGCGCTGACCTAATTAATTCTGCCGGCTTCTATGTCGCCATCCATTTTCACAACCAGTTAGTTATGGAACGACTGGACTGCTAGATTAAATCATTTATACTAATGTTGGGTTTGGTAGGGCACATACTCTCATCTTGAAAAGGGGAAGGTTTGATTTAGGTGGCGGGTGTATTTTGACACCAAGAACAATCTCGCTCTGTCTCATAGCTGAATCACCCCTCTCCTCGGCAGCGGGTTAAAAATATAGATATAGATACATGGTACTCGTAAACTATAATCGACTTACACAGGCTTTAAGAAATGTCATGGACACAAAAGCCGATTCCTCAGAGTACAGATACTAGATGCACAACTAGGAACATCAGTTCTTCTCGGCAGTCCGGCAGAGAATGGGAGGGAAAAATTTTGGCGTCGCTTTAGCAAAAGAAGTGCGCCGATTAGAACGCCAAGGAGTGAATCGTCTTCTCGGATTAAGAATAATAACACAAAGAATCTCTAACTTTCAACTGTAAGTTTGAAAATGTAGACATTTCAAGAGATTCAGACCATATAGAAAAATGTATTCCCTCACATAAAGGTGAAAATAGACATGATGGACTATATACCCACCGGACGGGTCGATATTTGAATGTGGCCTCGCCACTAGGGGCGCCAGCGTCACGAACAGTTCAAGGGGTAGGGGTGGTTATGGCCATTCCTCAACACCTTCCAACCACAACAACAGCTACTACTATCATGTTACTACTACCACTGCTGCAAGTATGAGCAGCTTAATGTTGAGAGCAAGGCGATTACTGTGCTTCCCCGACATGGACAGTAGTGACGAAACTGTTCTCCAGTGACATGCATATCGCGAGGAAGATCGTATCGAGGGTGGTGGATATGAGAGTGCAGCCTGCAGCGCCAAAGGAAAAAAGTCGTCTAATTATTCACCACAGAAGGGGCGTCATTAGTGAATTTGATGCTTGTAGAGCTACGGAGTCAAATATCTGAGAACCTATGGATCTGTCCTGTATGATGTGATGATAGATCACACTAATCAGTAATTTTTCATTCCCATATCATTTCATTCCACTACAGTCTCTCAACAACTATCTTTCTATTCCCAAAATTATTAATTCTAACTTGTTTTTATTCTCATATCTGTACAGTTCCAAGCAGTCATTCAACAACTTTTCGACCCCCTAACAAACTGATCTGGTAATCTTGTAATCTTTGTTTAGCCTTCATAGGATACGGGTCAACCCAGGATAACTCTACAGCAAGCCTTACACGGGAGACAATTAAGGAGACTGTCTACAAAACAGCTGTATCTGTCTATGGGATTAGAGAACATAGAAGTAAGGACTGGTTTGAAACAAATAGCCAGACACTCCAACCTTTAATTCACAGCCAAAAGGTAAAACTTTTCAGAAACAAGAAAGAACCATAAGGAACACTCTCACTGAATTAAGAGCAGCTAGAAATCATTTGCAAAAGGTAGCTAGGCAGTGTGCCAACAACTACTGGATCCAGTTATGTAAAAGCATTCAAAATGCTAGCAGTAGTGGTAATGTTAGAGGCATTTTAGGTTAGTTGCGTATCCTTAACAGGATGTTGCAAATTTACGTCCAGTAGTTTCCCATTGCTCCCTGTACGGTCGGCTCTCTTGATACCACTGTCGAAACCAACGCAAGGCGCATGGCCCATAGCTGGGATCGAACCCGGCATCCTTGCATTACGAAGCGTTTGCATCTACTTAGCAACAGAGCCGACGTTAGAGAGGATAAAGAAGGCCATCGGTCCTACCATTAAAAAAAGGGCACCACTAAAAGAGTTTGAATGGGGAGATTATTAATGACAAGAAAAAGCATCTAGAAAGATGGGTGGAACAATATCTGGAGCTATACTCAGTTGATACTAAACTAGTAGATGGTGCTCTTAATGTCATGAAGACGCTACCAACCCTTGACTATCTAGACACATTTCCAACAGTTATAGAAGTTGGGAATGCTATTGATAAATTGGCTTCAGGGAAAGCCACAGGCAGAGATGGAACTCCTACTGAAATCATCAGGCGTGTGAAAGACATTCTAACCCCACACATTCATCAGCTAATAACACTCTGCTTGCAAGAGGGACAGGGTCCGCAAGATTTCAAAGATGCGAGCATCATAACTATGTACAAGAACAAGGATGACTGGAGCGACTGCAATAACTACAGGGGAATATCACTGCGGTGTACTGTTGGAAAAGTGCTTGCGAGAATTGTTCTGCTAAGACTCAAGATCCTGAGGGACCGAGTTTACCCAGAGTCCAAGTGTGGCTTTCGTTGGAACCGATCTACCACTGATATGATATTTTCAATATGACAGTTGCAGGAAAAATGCCACGAACAAAATCAGCTAGTTGTAGATTTCTACCGCACTAGGACATCACACGAGCGATAAACACCCGATGACACAAAGTGACACCATGTGGACGAGGATCACCCGTGGAGAGGTCCCAGAAACCGCGTTTAGCCATTAGACCATATTTATAGTCGAGCTATATTGCGGCTCCTGGCAAGAGCAAGAGTAGGGCTTCAAATAACGAAAAAGTGCATCTGACAAGGAAATGACTGGATTTGATAAGAGCAAAAATCAACCACTGTATGTTGCTTTTATTGATCGTACCCAGGCATTTGATTTGGTTAGTCGAAAAGGTCTTTTTAACGCACTCAAGAAGATAGGGTGTCCACCTACTCTATTGAGCATTATTGAGTCGTTTCACACAGGTATGAAAGGTACAAAAACTTTTATGGTGTAACATCGGAGGAGTATGTAATTAAAAATGGAGTGAAGCAGGGTTGTGTACTTGCTCCTACCCTCTTTGGAATATACTTCTCACTTCTTTTGGAACATGCCTTCCGATGTCAGGAGTGTGGTATATTCATTCATTCATGATTTGACGGCAGCCTTTACAATGCTCGCAGGCTGAAGGCCAAAACCAGGATAAGAAAGATACTTATCAGAGAGCTGCTGTTTGCAGATAACAACCCACACAGAGGAGGAGCTGCAATGTTTACTATCTGCCTTTGCTGATGCATTCTGCGAATTTGGACTAAAAGTCGGCAAAAAGAAGACAAAGGTTATGGTGCAAGGTGTCAATGACAGACCTACAGTCTACATTGATGGTGAAGAGCTTGAGACAGTAGACCATTTTACCTATCTGGGCTCCACAGTGAAGGCAGCAACAACAATGAGCAGATTGAAAAGAGAGTTTGGGAGACCAGAAAGCTCACAATTAAAACAAAAACACTTGTTTATCAGGCTTTTGTTCTCTGCACTCTACTTTATGGCAGTGAAACTTGGTCAACCTATTTGCACCAGAAGAGACGGCTTAATAGCTTTCTCATACGATGCCTAAGAAGAATACTTGGCATTAAGTGGCAGGACAAAATCACAAACACTGAGGTACTGGAAAGAGCAGGCACTACAACAATCTTTTCCATGCTCAGTCTACGAAGGCTCAGGTGGCTCTGTCACACCTGGAGAATGGAGAATGGCAGAGTCCCTAAGGACATCCTTTATGGTGAATTAAAGGCAGGAAGAAGATGTCGAGGCCGACGTCTACTACGGTATAAAGATGTGTGCAAGCGGGACATGAATGAGACAGGTATTGAGGTGGACTCATGGGAACAAAATGCCATGGACCGTGTTGTGTTGAAAGATAATATCAGGAAGGGAATGAGAGTGAAGGAAGAAATGAATGCAGAAAAGATGAGAGCTGAACGTCTGAAAAGAAACGGATTAAACCCAAATGTTGGCAACAATGGTCCTGAAATCACATGCTATCATTGTGGAAGACATTTCTTGACACAGGCGAGTCTTGCTAGTCACACTCGCCATCGCCATGGGCTGTGAGTCTCATGCCTCCTCAAAGCGCAATATAACACTATCATCTAAAAAGACGGAAAAGTGCCAATCAATCTAATGCCATCGGGCTCTTTGGCGGTGTCGGGACAGGTCTTCAGTATAGCTTTGATGTTTGCAGCAGAGATACACACTGTGACATCTTCTCCATCCATTTCAGCGATATACATGTTTGCAGTTGAAATTTGTGCAGGAGTGCCTCGCCTTTGTCTTCGTCAAGTCTTGAGATCACCCCACTGTCCATCTTTAATTCAGACATATTACGCAATTGTTTGCCGCCGTTCACACTGCGTGGAGTCGACATAAATTTTAAAGGGATTTTTGCACTCTATTTAATTGCCAAACGTCTCCCATTTGGTTTGTTTAGCCTCTCTCACAGTTTGTTGAAAGTGTTCAGTGAGATCATTTTTTTTTTTTATGGCTTGCTTGTGAGCATCGGTTCTGTGCAGATCGGGGTATGTGTACCTTGTTACCGGTATCTAAATGATAGGAATATGAACTATTTTACCATTAGAAAAACACAGTTGCAAATGAAGTTTCCAAATCTGCGATATCGCTGGAATTATATTGGTTTGTGTGTGTGTGTGTGTGTGTGTGTGTGTGTGTGTGTGTGTGTGTGTGTGTGTGTGTGTGGAATTGTATTGGTTGTGTGTGTGTGTGTGGTGTGTGTGTGAGTGTGTGTGTGTGTGTGTGTGTGTGTGTGTGTGTGTGTGTGTGTGTGTGTGTGTGTGGTGGAATTGCTATTTAGGTCAGGGTTGCCAACGGGATTTTTATCAAATCTCAATGCAAAGCTGGCCAAAAAAACCAGCAATACAGAAGCAAAGAACAATAAACAAAAACAAAACCCAAGATTGATAAAAAGTATAAATTTATAGTTTCGAAACGAAACATTTACCCATAATATAAGGATATATTTTGTAAAAACCCAAGATTTAGAAATTTGAACCCAAGGGGTCATATAAAAACCCAGATCTGGGGATAAAAACCCATCATTGGCATCTCTGACTTAGGTAGTTAGGAATTTCCAGAGCACTTTTATAAAACACACTGTTATATTAGCAGAATTAAATGAAATATTGTCACGAAACTGAGGAAAACTTACATGTAAGCGCAAAAAATGTCGCCTTCCTTGCCGTTTGTATTGATACTCCAGTAAAAACTGTCAGCAATGATTATTATTACGCCCCTGCTGGTAACTGTCTGAGGCGACACCTTTACTGAAATAGTTGTTCCTGAATTTAAATTTGGCATATGAGACATATGCCAGTCAAAAAACGTTTATTCCTTGTAAGGAATTTGTCATGGAATGAATATCCACTACGCATCATAATCAAGATGTAATATGTCACTGCTTACATGCATGTGTATATTTTTTAATGCAACTAAATATAGTTTTTAACAGAGTGCTATGCCAAATTATACTATAAGACTTTAGTAGTATAATAGATGTTCATAACTTTTTTTTTTTAGATCTTGTAGAAAAATTGACAGATACGTTTAGTGAAAGCAACAGTTAATGTCTATCTTGAATACATTTTGTTCCTTGCTATATGTACTTTTTAAAATTAATTTAGGGTTATTTCCCTTGTGTTTTTAAATTACTTCCCCTAACGGTCGTTTGTGTTGATGTGAGGGTCTGTGTTTACTCTCTTGTGTTCTGTCAATTAAATATGCTATGTGACGGAACTATTGTGGTCGAGTCTTGCTTCAGGAGTGAGGGAGCGAAAGTTACATCTTTAGACACTTCGTAGTGTGCTGATTAGGGTGTAACTCAGATAGCACACAACAAAGGGACTTAGGACAGTACATCCACCAGCAAGCGTCACCCCTACAACGACCTGACTGCCTTTGTTAACGACTGTTCAACCAACAGCCATGCAGTTCTTTGGCACAAAGGAGACACCTTGAACTTGGGTTTCGGAATGCCGACTCCCTACAAGATGTTTTGTTATTTTCTGTTATCACAAGCGACGCCACTGCACACTGGGCATTTCCATGCGTGTTCAGTCCTCCGATGCAGCAGCCACAAAGTACTTCTACTAATTGTTCCCATGAGAAGCTGATTAAATTGTCTCCTGTCTCGGCCTCGACGACGGCAAAGACGTGCTTTATCATGCTTTACTCCCATGTCACTCAATCGTGCCAGTCTCAGGGAGTCCTCATTATCCACTAGCCTAGTCCGTACAGCGTTAACGATATCTGCTTTGTCCATGCTTTTTTCCGCATCCCTTGCTTGCCAGTTGGTCCGCTCGCTTTACGCCAGCATGACCCGGTGTGTAGATCCAGGTTACGGAAGTTAAGTTCGATTTTCGAATACTTTCTACCCATTCTGAGCGCATACTGCCTGTTGCTATCTTCTGAAGCATATTCATGGAGTCTGATACAATTACTGTCTGTGTGGCGGTTTGCTCGGATACCCATGCTAAAGCTCTAGAAGCAGCTGCTATTTCCATGGTTATGCTTGACGTGGTTGTCTGGTAAGCACCGCTGTCCTCCTGTATTGTTTTCCCCATTCTTTGCGCTGTGTAAGCCTATGCTGACCTTGATCCGCGCTTCACGGATCCATCTGTGTAGATGATAGTATCTTCTGGGTCTGAATGCCGATCTACAAGTTTTCCTTGACTTCTGTGTCTAAAATTAGGCGTTTTGATATCAGCTGCTGTACCACCCGATGTGATCTCAACCTTTCCTGGCCATTTGTGTCTGCTGGAATCTGTCAAATTAATTTCCGTAGACTGATCACGTAGTAGCACGTTCTCTGCGATTAAATCACACCACATTAGAGACGCGTTCCATGAAATGTTAAGGAGGCAGACGGGGTTCACCTGAGCTCATTCCTGGCCACCACTCACTAGGTCTGTCTAGATCGTGTTGAAGCGACAGTTGGTGATTTCCTGCCTCATGGCTTTGCCGCTAAACAAGGATATCATCTGCATACGACATTGAGTTCTGTCCTATTCGACGCTTTGTGCACTCGTGACTCTGTGTATACCACATTGACGAGATACAGGCATCCCATGATCCCTGGGGTGTGACCACCAAGGACGCGGTGACAGGGTAAGTGATTAAGATGGTACGCCAGGAGCAGCGGGTTCTTTGGAAAAGTCAGCAGCCAGGGGAATTGACCAGTTAGTTAGTCCCATGGAGAGGACAGTTAGTCCCGGAACCGCTGGAGAGGTTAGTTAGTCCCGGAACCGCTGGAGAGTCACAGCGTTAGCAGCCGTTTTACCTTCCCTCCTGAGAATCCTTGTTATGGCTAGACCGCTAGAGAAATCCATAGGACCAACTAGTGCTTTACGGTCGTTTAGAACCTATATGTTAAACTTGGAGTTTAGCCATAACAGTGGTCCAGGAACTTAGAGGCATACGAATTCCAGTAATAAGATTTGTTCATATGACTATTGCTTATTGAATTTCTGGAGTCTGTGTGACGAGAATATTGTGTAAATATTTATTCTGCGTGATTACATCACTGGCCTTGTTCTTGACCGGTTGAGAGTAGCTACGAACCATAGCCACTTGGCCGACTTCTTCTATTTCTTGGGGATGTATAGTTCCTTTTGTGTCGTGTATAGCTTTGTGCAGTGGGCGGTTAACGTCTGCCGACACACTCATGTACGCCTTGACCTTGGCCACTTTGTATCTGCTAGTCATCGTCGGCAAACCCAAGACATAACGCATGGCGTTGCAGGAGGTGTCTTTTGTGCAGCCGAGTATGAGTCTTATGGAATAATTTTGTACTCGGTCCAGTCTTTCTAGCTGGGTTTTGCTGAGGAGGCCAAGGCCATAGTCAATGACGTTTAATACAAGCCCTTGATAGAGAAGGAAAATTAGGCATTTTTCAATATCAGCTGCTGCTAGCACATTGAATGCTCTCAGACCTTTCCTGGCATTTGTATGCCAAGAATCTGTCAAATGTCATGTCCAGGTATTTCATAGTGTCCGTTCTCTCGATGTCCACACCACATATGCTTACGACTGCCGTTGGTGTACTGACGATGTGGGTATTCAGAGAGAACCATGTTAAGGAGGCTTTGGACGGGTTAACCTGAGCTCTTGATTCCTGGCACCCCTCACTAAGTCTGCCTAGTTCGTGTTGTAGCGTGGTTGTAATTTCCTGCCTCTTTTTACCTTGACGGTAAACAAGGATATCATCTGCATACGACATTGTTCTGCCTAGGCCTACGCTTTGTGCACTCGCGACTCCTGCTGTGTACACACTGAAGGGCACAGGTGACAATGATGGTCCCTGGGGTAGACCTATTAGGACGCGTTGAGGTACGGATGCCCATTCACCACATCGAAGCAACACTGTTCTTTCGAACAGCGCTGCAAACATCCAATTAACCAATTTTGTTTCTATCTGCATATCCAACAGCAGTCTGATGATTATGTTGTATAAGATTCTGTTGTACGCATCTTCTAAGTCAATAGCGACAGCAGCCGTTTCCCTTCCCTCCTGGAAATCCTTGTATGTGTCATAGGCAAGTACTGCAGCATTGCACCATGTATCTCTTTCCGGTCGGTAACCACCTAGTGTAGCGGGGAATAGACCATCTGACTCCAATGTTTGGGTTAATCTTCTGGAGACGATTTTTTCCATGAGTTTTCTCAAAGTGTTCTGGAGTGTGCTGATTCTGTAGCCATTTATTCTCGTGTGATCTTTCCCTAGCTTAGGAACCGGTCTGAGGTAGGTGTGGAGCCAGTCATCAGGAATAATGCCAGTTTTCATTGTGTTGTTCAAAATCGTGGATAGTTCATCCATGTCTGTCTCCTCAAGGCTTTTGAAGTCGCTGTATCTAATGCCACCAGGCCCTGGGGCTGTGTCTGGACAGGTCTTCAGTGTTGCTCTGATGCAGTCCGTTGAGATGTATACTGTATCATCGTCTTCCTCCATTTCAGCCATCTGGATATCATGTAAACTCTGCTTTATCTGCTACCTCTCTTCCCTGTTTTTCTTTTCCGTCTGCAGGAGAAATCTGTACAGGATAGCCTCACCTTTGTCTTTATCCGATTGTAACACCGCCCCGTTGTCCATCTTTAGCTCGGGCATAACAGAGGTTTGTTTGCCTCCGTTCATCTTTTGGTGGAACCGCCAGAATTTTTTGAGAGTTTTTCGTAACCTATTTCTTGGCAAAAATGTTCCCACATTGTGTGCTTAGACTCCCTTGCGAGCTGTTTAAAATGTTTAGTGAGTCTGTTTTTTTTTGTGTGTGTGTTTAATGTCTTGTTTCTGAGCCTCGGTAAAAGTCAAAGACTTTTTGCATTTCTCCGTCTTTGGTTGCACCTCGTTTCTCTGTCCAGGCTTTTGCGACTTCAAGTGTCCACCACAGGGGTTGTTGAAAGATAGCTTTATTTTTTACCGGTGTTCTGCGTGACCTGTCTCGCAGACGCCCACTTACATTAGGCTGATGTGCAGCATACTGGAAAGTAGTGGCTGGTCTCTGATACCTTGTGCAGATTGTTTTTTTTTTACACAAGAATCCAGCATGGAAGGTGGTCGCTTCCATGATGTTTCAGTACGCCCCATTGGCTGAGTGCACTCATACTGGGAGAGACCAGGGTATCACCTTCTCTGTCGGGGATTCTGGTGGGTCTGCCATCATTCAAGCAGATTAAATCCGTGTCTGTTAGTGCTTCCTCCAATGCCTCGCCCTGTTTTTTTTTAACCGTCGGATTGCCCCAGAGACGACCTTTGGCGTTGAAGTCCCCACACATAATGATGTCGGTGGTTATCTGCTCGCACGTGTCACTTAAAATTGTCCACTTTTCTTTGTCAACTTTATCATTACAGGCATAGATGTTGATTAGCGTGAAAGGTTCACTTCCGTCTACCTTTACAGCCCGCACCTGAATTTCGCTGTTGTTCCATGCACTCGTGTCTACAGATGAGGATGTTATTCCGCGCCTGACCAGGATTAATTGGCCTAGGTGTTTGCTGTTGTAGTACGTTTGGAAGCCTGAGACATTCAGAACTTCCTCCGTATTCAACCGGGTCTCTTAAAGTGCGATTACATCAGCATCACATATCAGTTTCTCCAAGATTGTGCCTTTCTGTCAAACGCTCCTGCAGTTCCAGCATAGAATGTGGAGATTTCCCTTGCTAAGGCATTTTGATTTAGATTGGTTTTTGCGTGCACCAGCACGTCTATTGCGTCGTCTTCTACCATATTGTCCTCTTCTCTTTTTGTACCTTGTAGATGCTTCTGCATCAGATCTTAACACAAACTCCAGATTTGTCTACCGTATCCTTGAACTGTTGTGTTTCCCCATGGTTAGGGTTAGAAAGACCAAGTCAAAATATATAAAACGTTGATAAGACCAGTCATTGTGGCTCTGAAACTTGGAGCACAACTACACCAGATGAAGGCTTATTACAGGTTTTCGAAAACAGTCTTCCGGCGAATCTTTGGGCCCACTAAAGATGTAAACAGCGGGGAATGTAGAATTGATCACTGCATTATAAGAGCTAATAGACTGAAATGGCTAGGACATATTGAGATATAGCCAGATGACAGAGATATAAAAAGTGAATATACAGGGGAGATGAATGGTCGTAGACCTCGAGGCAGAAGAAAAAGAAGACAAGGAGACAATGTCCAGACAGACCTGCAAACATTTCAGCCAGCGAGATAAATGGAGGCGGGTGATATCTGCAGCAATGAACCTCGAGGGCTCTGAATGCTAAAGAAGAAGAAAAGAAAGGTTATCTCTTGAAATGTGTTCTCTGTGTGTCTGTTTGTGTTTGTGTGTGTGTGTGTGTGTGTGTAAGTGCGCTAGCGTACACGTCCATATGTGTTGTGTGTGCGCAAGTGTGTGTCAGTATGTTGTTTTAAATTTTACATGCTAAAAGATGCACTATAAATACCACATTTGTAAAGTTTATCTCCAGTATATGTTTTTTTGTGCTTTGTTTAAAAACTGTAATTGGAAAAGATGCTATAAAAATATCGCTCCTTTCAATACAGATCGTTAGCTGGAAAGCCGCCAATCGCTTAGTGGGAGTTCTCTCCCTTGGCTGCATTGCAAACACGGAGCGGAAAAAGACCACTGTTGGAAAGGAGAACTGTGTCATCTGCATATCTGAGTTCTGGGATAGGATTACCTCCAATTTGTAGTGGATCAAAGCTCTCATATGCCTCATCGCTAACAAAACAAAATAGGCGGGGGCTAAGACCAATAGTGTCTTAACCCAGACATATGTTTTATATGAAGTCTAATCAGTAGTAACAGTAAAACTGAACACACTAACTACAATTCCTAATCAAAAAAAAAAAAATAACTAGAATTATAATTATCATATTAAACATCTGTTTATTTTACTGAACACAACACTCAAATGCTCACAAATTATACATTAGATTAACAACCATCCACGTTCTCGACCAATCCAGGTACTACTCACTTCCCTAACAAGGAATTATGATAATGACATTAATAACAACACTTTAAAATTTGTGGAGACAAACTGTACACAAAAATTAATTAGAACAAACAAACTAAACAGATAACTTATTGTAAAAGAAAGAAAAAAAAACTATTTCACTCCATTTAATTTAGTGAGAACAATTGTTTTTAACTCTTTTGTCTCTCTCTCTCTCTCTTTGTATGTATATATATTTATGTTTGTGTGTGTGTGTATGTAAGCAGGCAGGGATATGTACATACGTACACATAGTATATAAGAAGAACAGAACAAAACAAGTAGTTAGATCTACATCTTTACTGTCTGTGATAGCGGCAGATGTACCAAACATACAGATAACATGGACAGTATTTCAAGCTCAGGCAGTTTTCTATTAAAAGAAGAACTTATCCCTGATCATGTCAGTCAATAGTTTTGTTACAATCTGTCCATGCCAACGTGTGCCTTAAAATCATTGACAATTAACAGAACAGGTCAGAAAGAAACAGGTTTTCACAGATGTGGTTTCTCTGTAGATTAGACGATGATGTCATAAAGGCTTTTAGAACTTGCATTCCTTCTTCTTTTTCTGGTGTCTCAGGTGGCAGAGTAGTCACCTAGACCTTCATACTTGGTTGCTTGCAGATACAGAGATGTATCAGTGCAGAAACATAAATAGTATATTAACTTATATCAACAAATGCTCTGTATACCCATAGTCTACAAAGGGGGTTATATAAGAGCACAACACAATTCTGCATTCATTCTTCCACCGGTTCTCTATGCCATAGGTTAAAAACAATTGTTCTTACTTATGGAGTTAGGAGTTGATTTGTAGCTAAAAGTTGTAGTGAGGTTTACACATGAAGTTGATGTGTAGCTAAGAGTTGATGTTCCTATATGGAGTTGATGCACAGCTAAGATTTGTGTTGATGTTTCCAAATGAAGTTGATGCACAGCTAAGAGTTGTGTTGATGTTCCTATATTGAGTTGATGCACAGCTAAGAGTTGTGTTGATGTTTCCATATGGAGTTGATGCACAGCTAAGAGTTGTGTTGATGTTTCCATATGGGGTTGATGCACAGCTAAGAGTTGTGTTGATGTTTCCATATGGGGTTGATGCACAGCTAAAAGTTGTGTTGATGTTTCCATATGGAGTTGATGCACAGCTAAGAGTTGTGTTGATGTTTCCATATGGGGTTGATGCACAGCTAAGAGTTGTGTTGATGTTTCCATATGGGGTTGATGCACAGCTAAAAGTTGTGTTGATGTTTCCATATGGAGTTGATGCACAGCTAAGAGTTGTGTTGATGTTTCTATATGGGGTTGATGCACAGCTAACAGTTGTGTTGATGTTCATAAATCTAATAAGAACTGGTCTTCTTTCTTCTCTTGTGCCTCAACTTGTGCAGCTTCAATTACCATAACTCTGTTCTCTGTCCTCTGATCCATTGGTGAAATTTGTGTTGCTTGTATTATTATTCACTGTTCAGCTGCTTAAGCTTTCTATGTTAATCTTGTGGTCATCATCTCTTTCAATGTGTGTGTTTCTCCACTGAATCACTTCTGTTAAAAGTTCCATACATTCAATTTTACCATTTTCATCATAAACCACGTCTGCTGTTCAGCCTCGTGGGGAGAAATAATCTGCATCCAGTGCATACTGGCTGCAACTAGCTACTGTTGTGCCGTAAAGGCACAGTGTCTTTAATTGCCAAAGGAAAAGATAAAAACGATGCCTCCCTCTTGGTCAGAGGTCGAAGAAGTTGTGAAAAGAGCCAGCCGCAAATCTTTCCCCAGGACCGAGCAGTGTCCCATACCTGGTGTACAAACAATGTCTAAAAGTTCTCTGAATGCTTCTTTGCTTGCTAAGATTATCGTGGAGCCAAAAGTACCGAGTGGCAGAAAGCAAACAGGGTCTATATTCCCAAGGAGAAAGGCTCCTCTAATCTATCCCAATTCAGACATATCTCGTTGAACGTTCAGGGCAGGATATTCTTCTTGGTTATGGCATGCAGAATCACAAAGTATCCAATGGAGAATAAATACCATGACACAATGGTACAAAAGGGTGGCATCCCCGGCATCCCCATGTGTCTTGAGCATGCAACCATGATCTGGGAGAGTATATACCCAAAGAGAACCGAATTGCATATGACATGGTTGGACCTGGTCAACACCTATGGGGTAGTAGTCCATAAGCTATTATGGCATGACCTCCCCATGTTCTGATACAGATCACTGAAATGATCAAGCAATATTTCTCACAGTTGGCCATACGCTTCTCTTCCCCCAGGTTTACTACGAGATGGACTGAGCTACAGGTTGGGATAGCAATGGGGTGTACGATTTCGTCAATACTGTTCGTCATGGCTATGCAGGTGATGTTTGACAGGGAATCCGGCATCGATCAGGGCCTTCAAATTGGGGATCACTGGATGCCACCACTGACAGAATTTATGAA
>CAJHNH020003630.1:0-38692 GCA_905116865.2 Candidula unifasciata | reverse complement strand
GTACGTAAATGTCAATTAGGTATGCATTCATATGATAAGTATGAAAGGACGTAACAAATATTTAGTGTTGTCTGCATATGGTATGAGTACTCGATAGCATGTACGCATACACCTAGTTGGGTGCGTTCATATACTCCGGGGATTCATAAACAAAACCATCCCACTCCACAGCAATGCATACAAAACATGCACATGACCGACAGGACTCATAACAAAAATATGGACTGGACAGCAAATAGGCAATCAAGTGACTCGATAATGACAGGACTAGAACGCATAACCTCCAATACCACCCCATCACTGGGATGATAGCAAGGTTGGTAACGTGATACACATAGCCCCGGCAAAAAGCCCACGCTATAATCCCAGCTAGACGGCAACGACGAGAACTGACTGATGGCCTCCCGATCCCATTCCCCCCACCTTTCCCTAACTCTTTCGGATGCACTAATGAGTTTTAACCCCCCAACCCATTCCCACAGAAGAGCACTTGAGTTCGTTGCCCAACATGGCCACAACAATCCTTATCGCCGGGGGGGTCATTTGGATCTCAAAGCTTGAGCTGGACGGTCCGGTTATATGTATTTTACGTAAACCGGAGCTTAGCTATCACACACCCGATCACATAATAAAAATGACGACTGGACCCGCTTAAGACTCCACACAACTCTCACACACATTATCCATTACATGACTAACCCGTTTCACATTACAGAAGGACAACTATAAGACCACTATGGTCACACGCGGAAAATTTTCACTTTCGGAACTATTCACATTCAAAACTGTTTTCAGTACTTTTGGCAAAATTAAAAATACTCAAAAATTTTAAAACAATAAAGTGCGTGGCCGAAGGGTCGTTGTTGTTTGGAAGCTCGCTGTCCTTCGAGGATAACGCCTCAGCCAGATCAAAGGAGACAGAACAAACAGGAAAACACAAGAAATGAAGAAGGAAGACATGCACAGTGAACAACAGGACGAGCGGTTTGATTCGGATGGAAGCATTAAGCCAGAAATGGCAAAAAACCAGTATACAGTCACGGAAAGTGGACGCCAAATAACCCAGACCACAAAAATATAGGCGGAGGACTGGTAGCAGAAAAAAAAAAACCTAGGCTAGCCTTAGCCGCAGTTCTGAACGTGGTCGAGCTTTTAATTTTTTTATTTTCTCAACAAGGACTTGGAACTTGGACTTGGAGTAGGACGAGGCGAAAAGTGTTGATCCGCCACAGCTTGTATGCTTCAATGGGTGCTTGGAGGTAGGACAAAGACCGAACTGAAGGCTGTAAAACCAGTGCACGAGGCAATCAAAAGAAACATAATTTCAAGCGACTTGGCTCTTGAACGTGAAGACCATGTGTCCTGGGTTTTCTACTAACCCGGAGAACATTAATGATGTGATAAAAACGGCTATCTTTGATGCCGTACGCAACACACGTGACATAGATATTGCTGGCCTACAGGGAACACATCCGAAGTTGGTTAAACCTGACTTTCGCGGCGGCCGGGTGACGAACTCCTTGTGGTCCGGGTTCACTCCCAGGGGTAGGCAGAAAAGCCACATTTCTCCCAGATTTACGGTATCTATAATGGAATCAATGCCGAAGGGTTGCGATATCCATAGTACCGAGCCAAAGGGTTAACAACTCATAGTTTCTGGATACGTTAAAAAAAAAAAAAGCCAGAAGATAGGTATATTCGAGAAAATATTAATACATTTTTCAGGAAAGGCAGACGCCAGGAAGAAATTAAGATGTATGGAGTGAGATTTGCAGTAAAGAATTCACTGTTATGATCAGTTAAGAGTCCAACTGGAGGAAATGACAGAATATTATCTATACGACTGTCCAACTTAAGCGATTGTATTACCCTTGTTACTGCATATTCACCCACTCTAACGTCAACAGAGGAACTGGATAATGTAGTAAAATAAATTCCTAAATCTGACGACATCTATATACTTGGCGATTTTGATGCTCATGTAGGGTCAGACTCAAACTTATAGCCAGTTTGTCTTAGAAAATATAATGTAGGCCACATGAAAGAAAATGGACAGAGACTACTTCAATTCTGCACTAGAAGTGATTTGTGCATCACAAACTCCTTTTTCAAAACCTAAGACCGCCATAAGGTGTCATGGAAACATCCTAGATCTGGCCACTGGCACTATCTGGAAGTTATTCTCACAAGGAGGCAGCACTTAAACTGTGTATCACTAACTCGCAGCTACCACAGTGATGACTGTGATACTGACCATTCCGTAGTTTCTGCACAAGGTCGGATGAAACCAAAGCAAACTTTCACACACACACACACACACAAAAATATATCCCTAGGTTAAATATTTCCAAAACGAAAGACCCTGAAAAGTGTTTTGAGTTTCAACAACAGCTTGAAGATGCTTTCATTGATAACCAGGATAACTCTACAGCAAGCCTAAAATGGGATGCTATTAGGGAGACTGTTTACAAACTAGCAGTTTCAGTCAATGGCATTAGAGAAAACAGAAGTAAGGACTGGTTTAAAGCAAATAGCCAGACACTCCAACCTTTCATTGACAGCAAAAAGGTAATACTCCTCAGAAACATGGACAGAACAAGAAACACTCTCACTGAATTAAGCTAGAAATCATTTGCAAAAGTTGGCTAGGCAGTGTGCCTACAACTACTAGATCCAGTTATGTGAAAGAATTAAAAATGCTAGCAGTAGTAGTAATTTTAGAGGCATGTATGAGGGGATAAAGAAAGCCACCAGTCCTACTATTTAAAAAAAAATGAAACATATGAAACATAAGTACAAATCAGTCTTTACTTTTATAGCTCTTTCTAACAATACGACAATACCGTTGTTGTTGTATATAACTAGATAATTTGTCATGAGGCTCACACGTAAAATCTGAAACTTATGTCTAGTACAGAGTTACTGAAAGAGAACATTTCTGGATGGAAGCTACCATTATTGGAGCACCAGAATAGCGCCTGTATAAACTGACTATATACACGCAAGTACTTAGTAGAGAGACACTATACATGTTTGCATAGTCTAGAGACCCAACTGTCTCTTATCGCCAGCAGAACTTACAGTAATTCCAGTAATAAAGCGTAGGTGGCTTAGGCGTTGCGTGTCAGACTCGTAATTCCAACATAACGCGATCGAAACTCACTGTTTGCTGCGTGAATTTTTATCATGTTATAGGGCGTAGCAGAACGTCCCATCTAAAGTTTGAAACAGAATGTATGTCCTGGGGAAATAAAGATGGTCGGTGTAATGCTGACCACATTAGCCACCAAGTTTCGATCGATCTGTAAAAATGTGGGTATTCTTTCCTTTGGTCCGATGCGCCTAAGGGCGTGAAAGGGGATCTTTATTTTAATTAGTAAAGATCCATTGACACGCCAGTAGCGCACATTTTGAAAGTAAGCCAATGGAGATGGGAAAGGTTGTAAATGCATCCATTGTTCGATTCGTCAGCAGTCTCTACAATGGTCGTAGGCTGATACATGCCACTGTGAATGTTTACTAACAATCATTTAAAAAAAGAGAGAGATTATCGTGCAAAAATTTGATATTAGACCTGCAGTCTACACTGATGGCGAAGAGGTGGAGACGGTTGACCATATCACATGTCTGTGTTCCACAGTGAATAAAACATAATCCCTGGACGAAAAAAAAAATTAGTGTCATGATATGTGTGGCAGAAACAACAATAAGCAGATTAACAAACAGAGTTTGAGAGAAAAAAAAAAAGCTGACAAATAAAAGAAAAACTCCTATCAATAAGGCTGGTTTTCTCATCACTCTTCTTTATGGCTGTGAAACGTGTTGGTCAGCTTATTCTCACTAAGATAGAAGGGTTTAATAGCTTTCACTTGCAATGACCAGGAAGAATATTTAGCATTCAGTTGCAAGACAACTTCACAAACATCGAGGTGATGGAAAGAGCATGTATTACACCAGTTTTCACAATGCTCAGTCTACGAAGCATAGGTTGACTGGGTCACACCTGGAGAATGGAGGATGGCAGAGTCTCTAAGGACATCCTCTATTTTGAATTAAAGATAGATAGAAGATGTTAGAGCAGACCTCCACTAGGATATAAAGTCGTGTGCCAGCGGGGCATGAACAATACAGGTACTGAGGTAGATTCATCGACCTCCAGCAGGCCTACGACAGAGTATTGAGAAAAGGTCTCATGATAAAAATGATGAGCATAGGAATACATGGCAGACTGTATAACGAGGTGCTTTTACATATTTTTTGTGCTCGTTATGCGAATTACTCTTTATAAGAGGTGCTCGTTAAGAGAGGTTCTACTGTAATTCCTTCTGTTCTGCAGTGACACCAGTTAATACATGTTTGTAGTTAATTAGTAATTGCCTTAGTTGCTCTCCATGTTTCCACTCTATACAACAGTACTCATTTAACATTTAAATTTTTTTTTAAGTTTAATAACAGTTTTAATTTATTTTGACCTCCACAGATTCCCCTGTGCTATGAAAGCGGTTCTTGCCTTTTGTATTGATAGTTTAATATTTCTCTCAATACATCCTACACCATCATGTTATCTACACTACTGCCTAAAAAAGTGTACGACTTCCTTTCTTGGAGTGGGATATCGTTAGGGAAAACCACATTTCGATTTGCTTGGAAAATTCTAAATTTCTTTGTCTTTAAATTATGGATTTCCTTATCTAATTGTGGTGATTTTGCATCAATTATTTCGAACTCAACCCTACTGTAGCACTTAAACTGTAATACATGTCTCGAAAACGGATTTATAGATAACCAGGTGATAGATTTCCAATGTCTCTCTGTTTCGACCAAACTCTTTAGCAACAGAATACTGAATGCAGCACAAACTGTGACTAGATTCCTCAACTGTCAATACAACAGAGATAATTAAAACAAGGTCAACATAAAAGCAAGATGTGATGAAGGAAATTTATGAATATGAAGGCTATAATACGAAACGATTTAAGTTAGAAGGTGATTTCATAATTTATATTTGAAAAGGTGCTGTTCTTTTCTAACAGCTATTAATTTCTATGACATTTGTAGGACAATATGTACTGTAATGTTCACTAATCGTTTAGTTTTATCACATTGTGACAGTACCCGACGTTTTCACTTCATATTCACAATAAGTGCGCTTTTATTTATCACACGGATTATCTCCAAAACGTGTGCCATGTGACGTTTGCCAAGTTCGCCTCAATCCATTTATTGTAACTATGCTAATTCTATGCTATGTATTAGTTTTTGAACCGCAAATAAGGCATGCCAAAACACTTGAAGTTTGTTTACAAATTATATTTTTTGTCCTTCTAAGGAAATGATTATTAACAGGCTGCATGCTAAGTTTCAACAATTGACATCGGTTACTAGGCTACAGATGTTTAAACCTGAGAATGATTTTTAGAATAGACTATATTCGCTTTAGTCCTATTTCTTTTACGTGTAGTGGTGGTTAGGAAAGGGGAAGAGGGTGAAGGTTAGGTTTAGTCAGATAATACAAAACCACAAGTCGATTATAAGTTAAGTAATGGCTACTTTCGACAAATTCTTCTTAAAAAGACTTACGTTGTTTGATCTAAGTGTATTCTTCCTTGTCGCAAATATATCTTGTTACTTTCTCTCAGAGATTTGTTCACTACCTCTTTTTTTATACCTAGAATTATATTACAAACAATCGTAGACATGTTAAAGGAGGCATTCCACTCCAGTTACAGTTGTAAATAACCGTCATGTTTCGAGCTATGCTAAATATAACATAAAATGTGACTAAAAAGCTCAATGGTGGGAATGGTGAAGACGCTTACAAACACAACCCAACGTTTCGACCAAACTCTTTAGCAACAGAATACTGAATACAGCACAAACTGTGACTAGATTCCTCAACTGTCAAAATAATAGAGATAATTAAACCAAGGTCATCATCATTTAAAGAAGTGACTGAACTATCGACCTTAGTGGTCAAAGTGTAAAAGACGCTAGAACATCTTGGCACACAATGGTAAAATAGACAGAGAGATAGAAAAGAGAATCCAGCAAGCCAACAATGACACGTACCAAATTGCTCTAATTTTAAAACACACTGCTATCCCAATAGAAAGACAAATAAAAATTATAAATGCAATATTTATACCGATTTAAGGTTATCAATGTCAGACCTGGATATTGACAGGAGAACACGAAAGAAAATTAACCATCTGTGAGATGAGACATTTAAGAATGACTTTGAATAAAACCAAAAGAGAACACCCGTCGTCAAATTTATTGAGAAACAAAGAATGCAATGGTTTGGCGATCTAATGAGAATGAAACCAACGATGCCAGCAGCAAGGGCGTACAACCTGAAAAAAAAAAAACATCCAGCAGCAAGAAAAGACCAATAATATGATGGTTTGAAGGACTCACTGACAACCTGAGACTGCATAACATCATGGCGTATCAAGTGACTGAGAGCGCCCTGGCTCGGCTGCCCATCGTCTGATGAACTGCCACGCCTAGCGGCATGAGCAGATATCGACAACAGAAGATTTTTTTGCTGTGTATCAGGTCTGACAATTAAGTAATAAGACTAATTTTATTATGGTCAAGACGACATTGCCATCTATGAAGCAAAGCGTGGATTTCAGAGAGGCAACCATTATCTATGATCTGGCAACTTTTATTGTAATTGACAATGGAAACATACAATCCGTTTTCCAAACAAAAAGAAACAACACAGCCTGATGTTGTTTCTTTAAGATATGTGTTTGAGTCTTTTATTTAATTATTTGTCATGAAACCGAACACGCCTCATTTATTATAAATTGTCTAAGAGCTGCTATTTTATCGAATAGGGAAAAAATTTAATTTATGTAAGTATATTCCCCAAACCATTATTTCGAACATTAGATAAATATAAGGGTAGCTTCTTTGAAGGACGGCGATATAAATCGACCATTTAATTGTTTTATATAAATATATAATTAATCATCTCCTTGTCGGATGCAATTTTTCGTTATTTTGAAATCCAACCCTGGCTCGTGCCAGGGGCCGCAATATAGCCCGGCCATAAATATGGCCTTATCGCTAAACGAGGTCTCTGGGACCTCTAAGCGGGTGATCCTCAATCACATCATGGCACTTTGTGTCATCGGCTGTTAATCGTTTGTGTGATGTTCTAGTGGGGTAAATTGTACTACTACTAATTTTATAAAATCAATGCATCCGTCATCCCATTATGATGACATTTTTATTTTTATTTTGAAGTCCCACCCTGGCTCTTGCCCGGCCATAAATATGGTTAGCGCTCTCCGGGACCTCTCCACGGGTGATCCGTATCCGCATTTTGGCACTTTGTGTCATCAGGTGCTTATCGCTTGTGGGGAAAATGTACTACTACTAAATTTTATAAATGATGTTAACTTCCCTCTAGACTTAAAATATTTGTTAGATACATGGGTTCATCTATGTCATGACTGTGAATAAAGAGCATGTACGACAGACTTGTTGACGTCATGACAATGGGACTAACCCAAAAGTGATGAGAAATACACGTCCGTAAATCACCGTTTGTTAAAGCAAATATCATTCAGTGTGCATAATCTTATCTGTAAAGATCGCTGCTTATCGACGCATCTCCTGAATGTTCTACTTTCACCTTCCTAAGTGTCCTATAGGATATTCTATTTCTGCTGATAGCTGATGGTTTTTTTTTTTCTGAGGGGGCATTGTCCTAACCTGCACAGTCTGTGGCTCACGAACCCCTGTCGATACCGCCCTGAAAACGTGGTCAATTAAAAGTCTTCGTTTCTAGAACGATGCCCAAATAGATCTACTTCTTCTTCGAGCTCACCAGCTGTAAACTCTGACAGAAAGTTCTGGTTGTTCGTCCACATCTAAAATGTAGTCATGTTCCAGAACCTGATCTTCGCGTGCACATCCGTTTTATAGATATGACTTATTTATATGCAGACTGTTGATTCCTTGCCTCTAGGCAGATTCACTCTGACTTCTAAGGAAGCTCCAAGTTAGTAGACTCTTACGACATGCCCTTTTGAGTAGGCTTTGTGCCTATTCTTGTTTTCCCTACACTAGGGCCCCAGAACCCACACGGAGAGATTATATAGATAACAGCCAATGTTATAGATTGCAATCTGTGTGTGTGTGTGTGTGTGTGTGTGTGTTTTTTTTTTTTTTTAAATTTAGTATCGATAATGCAAGACGTGTATTAATGGTGGCGTAAAAGAGCATACCACGATACAAGAATAATCTGTTGTTGGCTAAACAGTTAAGTGTCGTATATCTTCTTCCTTAAGTCATCTTTTACCGCTTAATGTGTCGAGGGAGATATAAGGTCCTGCTTTGTGCTTTTCTGGCAGCTACGACCAAAGACACACTGTGGTACTGAAGAGTGTCTCTGATTTATAACGGATATACAATATCGTTTCATACATAGTTAGATAATCGAAAGATTATCGACACTGCACATCGGATCAAGACCATACGCGTTGGGATCGAATCTTCCATTTGTCCCTCAGCGTGTGGCTACTGCAAAACAATAATTAACAAAACAATAGTTAACATCAAAAGATACAAGCACAAGACACATATTCAAGAAAATCATCAACAAGGGAAATAATATAACGTATTTGTTGATACTGATGAATTATGAAATCAAGTTGAAAGGACAAATGAAACAGGCCTTCTTCAACCTTAGATTATTCAACATCAAACAGTCAATATTAATATGTAAATCTGTATGGCATGCCTGTAACAGTTTTTATTTGACCCCAACATTTTTTGACGTGATAAATAATACCTTATAAAAAAACCGTTACAACACTCTAGCACACATTAAGACTAGTACATTTAAGTAGGGCATGAGGCGTATGTGTAATGTCAGTAACAATCTTTGGCATGTACACACAGATGTACCTCATGAAATCAGTTTTTAAAATGTCAAATGTCCCCAAACTCTGTCTAGCCAAAAAATATGATGGATGGCGATATTTTGATTTCCATATGACATAAACATGATTTGTTGTCATTTTCAAAACGTGGCGGGAAAGCATCTCTAGTCATTTCATGTGTGTATTTAGTTGTAGCAATCATTCCCTCGTAGGATTCCATTTTTTGTTAATTTGCAGTCCCACGCCAGGCCTCAGCGGGCGGCCTGGATGTAGCCGGACCATAAATACGGCCTAGCCATAGATATGGCCTAAACGGCTAAAAGGGGATTCTGGCACCTCTCCACGGGCGATCCTCATGCGCCTGGTCTCACTTTGTGTCACCAGGTGCTTATTGCTAGTGTTATGCCCTGGTGTGGTACAACTACTTACCATATGTGTATTGTAATAATGAGAATAAGGATAATCTAAAATGTGGAGCTAGCTGAACAAGAATATACATATACATTTCATACTAACATCATAGAATGCAACAAGTCAGAAACTTCAACATTTCGTGTAGGCGAATGAATAAAATAAAGCAAATAATGAAAGAACCAACACTGGGAGAGTGCAGATTATCTGGTAGACAGAGCGGTTAACACGACTGGTCAGGCACTGACAAGAATAGTGTCGTGAATGCCAGGCGAGCTTCACATAGCAGGAAAGATCACAAGTGGCCCGGCACTGACAGGAATGGTGTCATGAATGCCAGGCGAGCTACACATCGTAGAAAAGATCACAAGTGGCCCGGCACTGACAGGAATGGTGTCATGAATGCCAGGCGAGCTACACATCGTAGAAAAAAATCACAAGTGGCCCGGCACTGACAGGAATGGTGTCATGAATGCCAGGCGAGCTACACATCGCAGAGCAGATCGCGACAACAAGCAGGACTCAGTATCCTTGTCCAGACTAGTGGACATAGGGGCTCAGTCTGGAGTAGCCAGACATGAATATTTCACCAAGGGCACAAGACGTCTGGTTAATCAATACAGAAAGAGTGTGATCAGTCGTATCAGTCTTGTAGCCATAGAGGAGGAGATCGGAGCACCTATGTGTCTGCCCAGAGCGCTGTGATAATTGTCCTCACTAATAACTCAGTAGCGGGCAAATTGCCATGCATGGATTGTCTTTGCTTCACGCCGGTTGGCGAATGTAGTTTTTCTATCAGCTCACTTTTTTCAATTTGCTTTTTTGAACAATACAGTCATTAAAGGTATTTAATATGGCATACACACCAATTTTAGCAAACAACAGTTGGTTGCAAGAAACTTAGTCATACTTAAAACCCAAAAGTTCTGTTTTCGGATCTGGTTGAATATTGGGAATTTCGTTTTGATTTCACAAGCATAGAGACAAAGTACAGTTATAGGTTGACCTTATTTAGACAAACATTTATTAGCTGCTCTTATAAAGACACAGTATTGATTAGCTGCACTTATTTAGACACATCAGTGATTAGTTAGGCCTATTTGGACACATTATTGATTAGTTGTGTCAATAGGAGTGACGCACAAAGCACGAACTATATAGTTCAGTGACGATCACATCGGCATATTGGTTTTGTTTTCCGGCGATCCAATTTCGTTTTCGTTTCCGCGCTTCCTACATACAACGAAGTATATGCGTACATGCATTCGAGCATTCATACACTCAGACAGCACTACATGTTTGCACTTCCTTTCACACTTATCCGTGTATGAATACCTATTTGACATTCCATACACATGCATACTCTTTTATATGTGTCTACCAATGCCTACAAATGCACTTACATTCATTAAAAAAAAACGTGTACATCCACACGTAAGGACACTCACACTTCCATGTCTTGGGTGTTATTTTGTGTCGCTATGCCAGTAATATCGTCTGGTCGTGACATTCTTATCATGTTTTGGTGGATGGTGTGTGCTAATGAGAACCTTGCTGGCGTACACACTTTATTCCATTTATTCTCATTAATTTAACTAACAGGCTCGCGCGATTTCACGCTTATATGCACTAGTTCACTATATAGTCCAATGTAACCACATAATGTACGGGTTCCCAGAGTGCACGGTCATTCACACACGCACACACACACACACACACACACACAAATATATAAATATACACACCCACGCACATATAAATATATACGCATATGCATGCATTCAGATATACATTTCTATATCTATTTATTCGTTCATCTGTACTTTTCGAACATCTATATTCCCACTTTCCTTTTTATATGTGACCCCTGAACATACGCCTAAATACATCTTTTCCTTTGCATCCATCCTATACACAAATGCACCCATACTACACGAACTCTTCCTCGTCTATCCACACGTGCTCACATCTATGCACCCATCACACTACCTACCATTCGCTAGGGTTACCACGCGTTCATCAACTCACACATTTATAGACATGTGATCGCAACGTCATGCACATGGGCGGTGCGCCGTTTTATTCGCAACATTATGTAAACAACTGTCTTTATATTACAAAAACTTTTATTTCCAAACTGTTTATATTCCCACACTTTCCACACATTCTATCTACAAGTGGTCGTTAATTTATTATATGCAGATATTTAATGTCAAAAGATAAAGTTCGCTGAAATAAAAACTAGCGCCGGCAACGCGGCCGCGAACTAACAAAGATTCCGATGTGATCGTCATTGGAGCAAAGTATTTCGTGCTTTGTGTGATAATCCTATACTGAAAACCGGCCTTTTCAAATGCAACGTTGTGTCAAAATTAGAAAGCAATCGATAAAGTACTTTCAGAGATTAGCTAATTTACACAAACAGACACGTTGCATTTTTATTTATATACATATAGGATTAAAATCTGATGAATGTCTCTTTCAAGTAACTGAAATAGTGTGTATTTGTGGCCCGTATTTGTAGTAGAACCATCAATAGACAGAAACACAGAAAACTAAGTTATCGTCAAAATGTCACCTTGTAGTAAGTTTCGTCTCACCACTATGGATATCATGTGGGTTGTTCAGGATTGATATTGTGTAACAGAGAAACCTATTAGTATTTGCAACGTTTACATGCATTGTATCGTCCATGCACCAAAGGATTTCATGCATGTTTTAACAAGGGGATAAACATTGGTAGTCATCATCATCATCATCATCATCATCATCATCATAAACCACTTCTGCCGCTGAGCGCTTTGGAGAGGAATAATTTACGATCCAGTGCACTTTGGCTGCCATAGGCTATTGTCATGCCGCGAAGGCGTAAAGTGTCTTTAATGTTGTCGATCCATGTTTTCCGCGGCCGTCCTCTTGATCTTGTAGCTGATCTTTTGAGATGTAGTGCGTGTGATGGTATTTGATCTTGCTGCATTCTAACGAGTTGGCCAAACCTCTTGATCTGCTGTTTCTCGATGAATCTAGTACAAGATGTCGTTCCCACAATTTGCCTGATAGTTTCATTATTCACTAGATCTCGGATCCTTAGGTTGGCTGTTTTTCTCAGGCACCTTATCTCGCAGGTGGTGATTTTGCGTATATGGGCTTTAGATAGTGTTCATGTTTGGCACTGGTAACCTAATGTTGGAATGGATATGCTATTATAATTAAACTAATCAAAGCAATGTCTAAAAAAAGGAAAATTAACAATGTAGAGTCTATTATTTTCGACTTATCACAGTTGTGTCTAAAAAAGTAAAACTAAACAACGTAGTGGCTAAATATTTTCAGCCAGTCAAAAATTATGTCAAATTAAGTTAAGCCAATCAATGAAGTATTTAAACAGGTGCAGGTATTAACTGTATTGCACAAAATGAGATTATAAAAAAAATGAACAAGATGAGCTGATTTAAGAACTACACTGTCCACACGGCTTCAAGTACAAGACATGCCACATATGGAATTACCAATTAAGGAATGTACAGTTGCTTGCCTTTCGTTCTTCTTATTGTCGTCACGTTCGTAATTTTTTTTAAAACTTATTTCCGAGGTAGTGAGTGAGTGACTTTCTATCCCACCAGGACATCACACAAGCGATAAACACCCGATGACACAAAGTGCCACCATGCGGATGAGGATCACCGTGGAGAGGTCCCAGAAACCGCGTTCAGACATTTGGCCATTTTTATGGCCTGCCTATATTGCGGCCCCTGGCAAAAGCCAGAGTGGGGCTTCAAATAACAAAAAATTACGTCCTGAAAAGGACGTAAGTAATATATTTCCGAGGTACATCTGTGTGTACTTTTCAAAGAATCGCAATCATCTCATAGAATAATTTATGCTTCGACCCATGTAACAGTCTACCAAATGTGCACGAAGGTTGCCATTCTTTCGTTTTTAGGTGCAATATATGACGTTAAAGACCGGCACCCCACGCACATTAAAAAAATATAGACTGTTTGGTGTTGAGTAACCTATGCTTGCCGAATTCCCGTTTCATATGGACTCTTAAATTGACTTCAAAGTTGATCAATGTCCAGAGATAAGTTACATTGTTTCCCTTTTTGGTGATTTTCTTGTATCTATGTCTTGTGTTTGTATTCTTTGATTTTCGGTTTATAATAAAATTGTGTACCTAATTATTCATCACTGTTTTGTTTGTAGGCCTGTTATTGCAGCTTCGAAGAATGGCACGCTTACTGCATAGGGCAGGGCAATTATCACAGCATACCGGACAGATCCATAAGTGCTCCAATCTCCTCTTCAACAGCTCCACAAGAGTAAAACGTCTGATCATCCCCCTAGTGTGTTGATTACCCAGACATCTGGTGTCCTTGATGAAATTGTCATGTCTGGCTACTCCGGATTGCACTTCTATGTCCACCAGTCTGGACAAGGATACTGAGTCCGGCTTGTTGTAGTGATCTTTTCTGCGATATGTAGCTCGCCTGTCATTCATGACACCATTCGTGTCAGTGCCGGACACTTTGTGGTAACCGCTTTGTCTGTAAGGTAATCTGTTTTCTTCCAATGTCGATTTTTTCATTATCTGCTTTAAATACGTTATTAACTTTTATGGGATGGTGTAATTATGACTTTCTGCCTTCTTTAATTTTAGTATGCAGTCTTAATGTACATTCATGTTAATATGTGCATTAAGTCATCTAGTTCTATTAAATAGATTGTTCTTATTGCTATTTTTACAGTACGCAAATTATATGACTAGAGATGGATTTCCGATACGTTTTTGCTATGATAACAAATTATGTAGAGGTTAAAGTGTGGCCCGACATCAAATTGTTTGCAAGACAAATTCTTTTGGAATTATGTCTGTTTTAAATATACCTTTCTTTTTTTTTTTTTTTCTGTCATTGGATGCTCTTTATTGTTTAAGTTTTTTGTTAAGTATAGTTGGCAGTTGAATTCAGAAAAAAAAAAAAAAAAACAAAGTTTGATGGATACGCTTGGTTGCGTGTATTAGAATAAAACTATGTACACATACTGCGATATTCACTTTAAAAAAAAAATCCTGTGCCACAAGTGACATCAATCGCTTCCCACTTGACCCATTCATGATATTAATTTTATAAAGAGAAACCACTCAGATCGTCACTGCCTCCTCCTACCCCTCGCTAAAGGCATGAGGTGTACCTGTCAAATAATTTTAATACGCAGAGATTACTTTTCAAAGCCCAGGTGAATGAATGAATTTCTACCCCACCAGGACATCACACAAAGTGCCACCTTGTGGATGAGGATCGCCGTGGAGAGGTCCCAGAAACCGCGTTCAGACATTTGGCCATAATATGGCCTGCCTATATTGCGGCCCCCGGCAAAAGCCAGAGTAGGGCTTCAAATGACAAAAATTTTCGTCCTAAAAAGGAAGAAATTGAGTATTACCCAGGTGACTGACTGACTGACTTTCTACCCCACCAGGACATCACACAAGCGATAAACACCCGATGACACAAAGATCATACTTTTAGGGATCATTTCTGAAGGTTGACCTGCCTCGACACGATATATTTTCATTTCATTCGGATTTCGGATTACGGATTTCCATAGTGATATTTTGTGTGGTAAAATTAAAAGATTTAAATACTTTCCAGGATTTGTTCATTCGCTACAGGATTGGAGTTAGGAATTTCCCACTGGAGGAAATCATTTCGCCAGGTGATCAGTCTACCAGGTGAAATCAACTCACTAGTTGGATCCGAGTGAACTATTTTCAATACACCGGACCTTGTCAACATCAGCTCCAGTGAGCGATTTTCAGTTTTGGGACGCCATCTTTAAAAAAATCCATATTTGAGGGAATAAGATCGCCAAAACTTTAAAAATGCCCGCCGTCAACATTACCGTGGAGGCGAATACGTTCCCGGGTGGTTTGCATCGAAAGGGAACCGTATCAATCACTCTTTCTGGGATAGGAGCGGCATCGAAGGCGTCTCTACCGTGGATCACAGCCGCACTGCTAGGTCCCGGTCGAGTGCCATCAGGAGGAGTGGCAAACCTCTATAGATTCCCTAACCCTACAAGGTGGTTCTTAAACCTGACGCAGGTGGCCCATGACCAAGTGTATCACCACCTACATGGGAAAAAGTTCACAATTGAGGGTGTGGATTTCGAATTGCAGCACTGGGATAAGGAGAAAACCCGGATAACCATGGACTATCTCCCGGGGACAGACACGGAGACCAGCGTGAAAAAAACGGTCACCCTGTTCACAGGGGACCCCAACCCTCAAGTGGCCCTGGTGAAGAATGGCGGCGGAAAGTGGGCGGCGCTGGTTAACGCAACCAAGCCGATCCCACATTATGTCAATATTCACGGGCCGGATTTGCCGAACGGCCAACACCAAATACTGGTGAAGGTCCCGGGCAGGCTGACAGAGTGTCTGTATTGCAGCTCAGTGGAGCACTGGGCAAACCGCTGCCCAAATAGGCAAAGACGCCCTCCGCAAAGAAGAGAGGCGCCCCGCGCTACCACAACAGCGTCAACCTTACAAACGGAAGACTTTCCGCCACTGACGCAGAGAGGCAAAGCGGAGACAACCTCCCTACCAATACCCCAAACCATAAACGAAAGGGCAGAGATCCAAGAACAACGTGGCAGTGCAACGTCCCAAGTCGACGTCCAGGTCGAGGCGGGCCTGCCACAAAAAGAAATCACTGCTCCTTTTCAACAAGAGGCCCAGAAAGCTCCAACAAAAGAAGTTTCTCCACCCATGGAAAAGGAGACAGAAAAAATCCCGCCACTGCCAGGGCAGGAACTGAAAACACACACCACTGAAACCCTGGAACCAGAACTGTGCATGACGCAGACCGGCCAGGAGGAGGAGGGCAACCAAGAGCCCTTCCAGGTGGTGTTGACACCCAAGGAAAAACGGGAAATAGCCCTGAAGAGAAAAGCGGCGGAGAGGAAGAGCAGCACAGCAGACAGCAGCTCGGAAGAATCAACACAAGCAGAACCCTCCACCGGCTACACTCCTAAAAGAAGCAACCTCAGAAATACACCAAGAAACACAACACCGATAAGCCTCAGACAGAACAGTCTAACATCAGAGAACTCACCACCCACACTCCTTATCGACGAATCCAACTCCCCTTTTACCAGCCCTGGAGAAGGGGGACAAGGGAATGTAGACGACATTTACTCAAGCTTTATGGAAAACTAAGCAACAACCTTCACACACCAGGAAACACAACAAGAACAGTCACAATGGATACTACTATTCCACACTCGTCAACCTGTGGCTTTACACGCTCTATTTATTTTGAAAAGTATTCAAACTGTATATTTCCTTTTTACCTAGACAATGACAGGTTTGAAAATAGTTAGTTTAAATGTGTCGGGTCTCCGGCACAAACAACATCATGTAGTATCACTTATACAGAAACACAAACCTGATCTCCTTCTTTTACAAGAAACAAACATCCAGACACCCTACTTCTTTCAACAGATAGTCACACAGATGGGCTTGAGACATGCGTGTCACAGCCCATCGATACAGCACACAGGATTAGGTACAGCCATACTACTCACTTCCGACAACTGGGAAATAACAAACACACACACAGACGACAGGGGGCGCATCTGCATCATACAGATCACGAACACCACGAAATCATCATATACAATAGTGAACATACATGCACCCCCAAACTATGACTATCAACCCACATTCTTCGAACACTTAGAGGACACACTCATGCAGGCACACAGAGGACACAATGTCGTCCTCGCAGGGGATTTTAACTGCGTCCTGGCTCAAGAGGATGTTATTGGTGGGGAGGTAAGGACGCAGGTGAGAAGAGCCGGCGAGGACGGCATGAATCAGCTGGAGACCCTGATTAATATCATAGACATGTTTAACTTAACAGATGCTTACAGGGAGAAATACCCGAACAAATCTGAAACCACACACAAAAGCATACCCCACAATAGATCTGCCAGACTAGATAGGACATACATCCCCAAAACGCACCACATCATTACATGCAAACACCTGTCAGAAACACTAGAATTTACAGACCACAAAGCAATACTGACACACATCGAGCCACTAAACACAAACACACAACCTTTCAGACGGTCTCCGCACTGGAAATTCAACAACTCTCTTCTCCAGAATGCGGACTTCACGACTCAAATATCTTCTATCATCCAACTCTATACCGACGACGCACCGGTCGACAACTACCTAGAACACCTAAAATTACGTCCTGAGAAAGACGTAAGCAGACGAGATACCACCACCTAGGTGAAATGTAACAGTCTGCCAGGTGTACTCGAAAGTCGCAATAGATTTGGTATGAGATGTAATATATCACGTGGCAATATGCACGGGCTATACAAAAACTGTTGCAGGCATCGAATGCAGATTTACAGATTACTTTAGACTGTGACGACGAGTAATCCATGCATGCCATGTGCTCGTTTGATTTCCCCTCTTGCCTTGCCTTCACATTTAATCAATATCAAGACGTATGTTATGTTGTTTCCCTTGTTGGCGATTTTCTTCTATCTTTGTGTTGTGTTTGTATCCCTTGATTTTCCTTTTTATCATAAAATTGTGTTATTTATTTATTTGTTTTTCTTGTGTGTGAAGGCATTGAGCTGCCATTTCAAAGAATTAAACACTTACTTCATTGAACCTACAGTCTGTGTCAGAACATGTTTTGACTGACACGGGTATAATTTTGCACACGTGATATCTGCCACAATTTATATGACTGTTCTATGGCATGAAAGGTAAGATGGTATACGACAATAGACAAGCATTGCAGTTTAGGACAGGGTAAAGAAAGCTGGTGTGTCTAGTAGAAGTGCGTCGAAGAACAATTTTTTTAACAAATTAAAATACTGTTGTTTCAACCTTATCCTTCATCAGGATACCGGTGTGCTGCAGGGGCTGGTATTGTTTACTGAGGAATAGCAATCAATCGTTTGATTATGCCTTTAGATGTACTGTTTGCTAAATTGACTTTACAGTCTCGTATTTAAACTATTACACTCACATATTGTGTTATTATGAGAGCAGGAAATTTAATGTTATTTTGTTTAGAAAAATATCAGTCGTTCATTTCAATATCTGTGTTGCAAAACGTATGTGCACGTGTCAGTTCTGATGTGATCCATTACTAATTCATCCAATCGTATTTTCTGGAGAAAAAAAGTGATACATTTTGCAATAGATTTATAGAAAAGGAAACAGATGACCCAGGAATAACTGAGATTGCTTCCACTTCATCAACATGCATCCAGAATTATATTTAATCATGCGCGTTGTCAGCAGTATCTATAAATTAACACCCAAGCAGGGAAAGATCATTCTATCAATCAACGGCCTTATTGTAGCCTATACAAATACCCTTACCCCCCCCCCCTCCCCCCCTTCCGTACGTATTGTTACCCTATCCAATCCAAGTGTTGAGTTGTGAAGTGTGCGAGATGTCTACAGATTGTCTTGAAAAGAAATGCTGAATATAACGCAAACAGTGCCTAGAAATGGGATGGAAAAGACACACACGAACAAAACTGAACGTTTCGACAAAAGTCTTTATCAACGGAATACTAAATACAGCACAAACTGTGACTGGAAAAACTCAAAGAACAAGACAAAGGAGCAAATAAAAATCTGGTCAACATGAAACCAAGAAGTACGTAATGGATGAAAAAATATGAATATCAAGGGCTGCAATACGAAACAAAATAAGTAAGAAGGCGTATGTGAAAATAGAAGGGAGAAATTGAATAAGTTAAATAAATGCACAATTAAATAAACAAAATTAAATTATAGTTTTAAAAGCTGCGTATATTGTTGAATATATGTATGAAATCTATATATATATATATATATATATATATATATATATATATATATATATATATATATATATATGTGTGTGTGTGTGTGTGTGTACAACACACACACACACACACACACAAACACACAAATCGGGTAGCCGTCTGTCAATAGAGTGGTATTTCCGTAAGAAATGTATTTATGAACCGAACAGTCAATGAATGACTACAGAGCCCGAGGTAAGCGTTTGACTGCTTAGAGTTAGGTTGACGATAATCTCCCCAGACAAAGTAGATCATTTTTTCATTTACAAGTTTGTTGGGCTGGTCGACTTTATGGAAAGTTACGGGTGTGTCCCGCTCTGTTGTTTGCTTTTTGTGGTGTCTTGCATTTATGTTTTCATTCAGAGAAACAGAATGCGTGTGACATAGGTTGCTGCACTCTCTAGTGAGGTTGTGTTAGGACCAGGTGGTCCATGTTTTTAGAGCCTAGATGCGCTGGCATGCTGCAATATACGACGCGCGAGATCAACGGTATCACGAAGACCCCAGTAACGTTGTGGCAATGTCAAAGGAACTACCAATCAGAAGTGAGCTATGTGTGTATCGGATATCCACGAGGAGACTAACGTTTTTCTTACCCCTCTTGGAAACGAAACCACTATTGTCTGAACAGAACGCTTTACGAGCGCCCGTGCGGGCAAACGCGCGCGTGCACTCACTAACAAACTCACACAAACATACACTTACTCACCCACACTCACGCACACTCTTACCCACTGACACAAAATTTCCAGATCTGCTCATGTGTGCGACCGATCTTTTACTTATAGACCACCTTGCCGACAAGAGCTGGGGCTGGTTTAAAGTTAATATGACACATGCATTATTAGACGTTTCTAATCGAAGATAAACTGTTACTACGTTACAGGGATATTAACATGAAATAGAAGTAGGTGAAAGAAAAAAAATAGATATACTACATTCACAAATTGCACAAGAAGATGTACATAGACGACCAGGTTCCCCTCTACCAACAAGAGAAATGAAGACACCAAAGTGTTCTTCTATCAATATAAGGTATATGCATGTGATATTTGCTGGCACTGCTGACTATTACAGGTAGACACACAGTTCTGCGAGCTAGCCATGACGGTTATATGAAGCCTTTGATAGGGCCAGGAGCCTCCGCCTGAAAAGAGGAAGATCTTGGACGAGGCAATGTTGAAGAAACACTTAGCCACATGTGAGGGTATGAGAATACAGGCCTAGCAGGAGCAGTGGTCAAAGCGTCAGAGCAACAATTAGATTTGTGTGGGGTTCTCATCACGCAAGGGCGTGAGATTATTGACTGGCTAAGAATCAGCAGATCATCTGATTCATACGAATTTTTGCCAGGATGAAGTAATTGTCTATGCAGATAGCTCTGTATTGAGAAGCAGAAGAAGCGTATCGGGGTTCATAGCAAATGCAAATGGATGATGTTTTGTGCAAAATGGCAAGCATCGCATCAGAGGTCACGTGTTGTCAGAGTCCTTTGGATATCTTCTCTACATCAAGTCAGTATGTTGATTGGTAGAGAAACATATGAAATGGCTGGTTAAATAGCACTTGGTGGTAGACTGATGCATGCTATTCTAGATGTTTGGTTCTTTGGAGTAATCAATACACAGGGAACAGATATATCATCACTGTTTAAATACATAACTTTTGCGTGTAACTATCGTATATCTTATTTTGCAGTCTGTTGTATCTTATTACAATTCAGGTATGAGGCACGTGACTTAGGAATTGTGAATGGAGTCTCCCACTCGTCTCATGCATAGTTTAGAATCCGCTGCAATCAATTCAGCAGCTGTCCGAGTTGCATTAGTATCGACAAACAGTAAATGCTCTGTATTTTTCAGTAAGCTGTGACAAACTGTCGGCTCTGTGGCTAAGTCGATGCGAATGCTTTGCAATGCCAGGATGCCGTGTTCGATTCAAGCTGCAGGCCACGCGCCTTGCGTTTGTTTCGACAGTGGTATCAGAAAGCCGACCGTCCAAAGAGCAATGGCAAACTACTGGACGTAAATTTGCCTAGAGAAACCACACAACAGCCAGGGGCTATTAGGTTTGGTTCTGCAACGTCCTGTAAAGCATACGCAACTAACCTGTGACAAACTATTGGGTATTACCATAACTGTAGTAGAGAAGAAAATGCCGTAAGTTTTCGGTGTTCGATAGCAACGTCCTGAAAAGAGAACAAATAATGTAGTCCTTGTGTCTTTATTGTTATGCGGGAGCCACTTATTCAAGCAAACACACAATTACATAACGAAATCATGTGACAATCTAAACTCAGTCTCTTTTATTGAAAAAAAAAGATAATGTGTTTACAATGATAAATTCGTCTTTTTCTAAAATTGGATTGCAATTAGACTACGGATAATTGTTTTTTTTTCACTCAAATACGCCATTGATTTCCTTAAATATTAGAAATCTTTCTTCTAACAATTAGCTTTTTGTTTTTGAAAAAAAAAAAAATGTGAAAGTGTGCTAACCTAACCTGTCTTGATATAAATACAGATAGGTACTGTGAAACTGCATTCTGGTTTGTGTGATTCTCCATTTGTGATTTACAGGTAACACTATTTGTTCAGACTGTAAGGTCTAATGAAGGATGCTGGTTTCCTTGATCTTGAAGGTATGTTATTGCTCCATGAACAATGCCGCCTATGGACAGTTTTTCCAACATAACCCTGGAACAGAAACAATAACAATAAATTGAGTGCTATATATACATATATATATATATATATATATATATATATATACATATATATATATATATATATATATATATATATATATATATATATATATAGATAGACACACACACTATAAAAAAACAATACATTCCTGCAATTTGTGTTCATTTGAGATAAACTTTAACTACTCCCAAACCGGAATCACTACACGGGGTTTAATGGTCGAATTGTCATTCAACTTTAGCAGACTGGACTGTGTGCATTTCTTTTCAATATTGCACAATAAGTAAAACTAAAGATTTGCTGGAGTTATGTTCCTTGAAGTATTTTACCTTTAAAATTTTATTTAAATTATTCATGTTCCGCTGTTATCTCCCTTGAAACCACATATAATAAAAAAAAAAACACATGTGTATGTCTCACAAATTGTTTAATACTGGTGTTAGTATTACATGGGATGCCTCGGTTGCACTTAGGAGCAATGACTAAAGATATGGCAGCGGCTAAAGGTTAGGATGAAATAGAAGACAGGATTACATACTGGGTTTAGTTAGACAGCCATTTAACACAGACGTCGAAAATATGAACCGACAGTCTGCATACAAATACGAGCTGTAAACTGTTGCTCACGCAAACCACAAGTTAGGAACAAGACTAAAGTCCATAAGTGGACGAACGATCGTAACTTTCCATCGAAATGTACAGACGATAACCGAGAAGAAGAAGAATCTTCCTTCATATTTGTAGCCACTCAAGCGTTGTGTTTGTTATTTACCTCAGCTAGATCCTAAAAGATCTGAAGATCAAGAAAGACTGGCTAATAAACAGCATCCTTTCTCAGAAACTGAACTATTTTGTCACCAAGTGCCGTTTGGTCTTTAAAGTATGTGCCCTATATGCCCAGTACGCTTGTAGGCCGTGGAAAGGGTACTTTTCTCTTGCAAGTGGAGTCTGACTTAGCGTATTAGTTGGTCTAGTGTTTTCCACTGTGGTTGCAATAATGCCACTAGGGGCTGATGGATGTTAGAGGAGATGGCTGCTTTATAGGTCAGATTTGGGGGAAACTGCCGATAGTCTGAATTGTAACCCCGATTCACGAACTCGATAGACCAATTCTTTTCATAGACTGTGCCACCGCACCCTCATTGCTTCATCACTCCAAAGGGCACTAAATTGGCATTAGGGCAGACTAGATGCGGAAGCATTGGTCTCGGAAGCTCCTACCATTCCACCACGGGCAGTGACTCAGGGCCCAGCTCCCAAGCCCTTTAAACAATAATCTGCTACAGAATATTCTGAGAAGAGATAACAGACGCATGTTGTGCTCCCTCATACGTAGAGTCCCACTATCCTTACATGAAAGGCACAATTGGGTAGAATACAAAAGAATTAGAATTTCTTCCCTTATCCCAGGCGAAGCTAGGCAGTTAAATCTAGTATCATTATCATCATCATCAAGTGCCCTTCGAAGGGTCTACCGTAGACAAAATGAAGGTTTAATACCACAATTGTGTTGATGAAGCTCTGCTGCACGGTGGTGTAGGTGTAATTGTATGGGGAATGATCAGTTACAATGAAAGTAGTCAACTGGTGCACATTGACGGAAGCTTGAATGCGCAACGATACGTCCATGAAATTCTTTGACCACATGTTCCTCGACTTTCTGATGCCAACAGATATATTTTTCAACAGCTGACCCTGCAGTTGCTGGCTGCCAATAACATTCAAACCCTTCCCTGGCCATCTTTGTCTGCAGGACATAAGTTCGATTGAACGCCTGTGGGATGAGCTGCAAAGACGTGTTTGTCGCCGAAACGTTGCTCCAGCCAATGGTCGTGATCTGTTCCAGGCACTCCAGGAAGAGTGGGCAGCCATTCCACAGGCCCACATCAGACATCTAATCGCATCCATTCCCAGGAGATACCAGTCGCTGATCCAGGCAAGAAGAGGCCACACACCACACTATCGGGAAAGGCTAACGCTTAAAAAGTATCGTGACCCAGATGGAAAAAAAATTGTGTTAATCGATTGTTGGAATCCTGCTGTAGTCTTGTGGGGAATTTGAATAATTTTACTTACTGCATTACAAAGATGCAGAATGTCAAAATTGTAAGCATGTTTGTTCTTTTCAGTAACGATAAGTTGTTTTTCTTTTCTTTTTCCGAACAGTATGGAAAGGTTATAAACCCTTCTTGGGAAGTGGAGAAAGCATGCCGTACATAATAAAACATGTGCAGTAAAGGACGGAAGCAACAAAAACAATATTAGGGCTCTGTGGGCAAACTCACTATGGTGTAAATTGATGTTTAATGAAATATAAGCCCTATTTATTGTTGATATTTAGGTGGAACATCACAAAAGAAATAAAGTAAGCTATGCAACATCTGCCACTGTTAAATTGTTGGTCACCTGATGGTATTGTCCGTGTGGGTATTATATCGCGCTTGCGTAGTTTGGCAAAGTTCGGATATGCGAATCTTTTATCACGGAGGTCATCTGTTCTTAGAAGCTGTTGATCTCGTTGATGTCTCTGCAGCGTGAATGGAAAGTAATAATAATTATTAAATTGTAATAAATAAAGTCACATAAAACCAGAAGAGATTGTTAAAGAAATGACGACATACACTGAAATATTTGAAACAATATACACTTTTTTTAATTAATTGAGAAACGAAGATTGAAATTGTCCGTCTCCGAACTGGAATGAAGCAGGCCATGCTGACAGCGATATCGTTGAACATAAAAACAGACACACGGGCAGACGGGAGACAAGGGACAACGAGAAAAAGATGGAAGAGGAGAAACACTACACACTAAGACTGTACCACATCACCGTGAACCAAGCAAGCCAGAGCTCCCTGACTTGGCTACAAATCACTTGTGAAACAGCTTTACATAATGAGCAAAGCAGAATAAGAATCCCTGAAAAGGCTATGATTAACAGTTTTTGAAAATGTGTAACAAAAAGAAGAAGAAGAAGAAGCAGCAGAAGACGAAGAAGAAAAAGAAGAAGAAGAAGAAGAAGAAGAAGAAGAAAGAGAAGAGAAGAAGAAGAAGAAGAAGAAGAAGAAGAAGAAGAAGAAGAAGAAGAAGAAGAAGAAGAAGAAGAAGAAGAAGAAGAAGAAGAAGAAGAAGAAGAAGAAGAGAAGAAGAAGAAGAAGAAGAAGAAGAAAGAAGAAGAAGAAGAAAAAAAGAAGAAGAAGAAGAAGAAGAAGAAGAAAAAGAAGAAGAAGAAGAAGAAGAAGAGAAGAAGAAGAAGAAGAAGAAGAAGAAGAAGAAGAAGAAGAAGAAGAAGAAGAAGAAGAAGAAGAAGAAGAAGAAGAAGAAGAATAAGAAGAAGAAGAAGAGCAAAGCAGAATAAGAATCCCTGAAAAGGCTATGATTAACAGTTTTTGAAAATGTGTAACAAAAAGAAGAAGAAGAAGAAGCAGCAGAAGACGAAGAAGAAAAAGAAGAAGAAGAAGAAGAAGAAGAAGAAGAAGAAGAAGAAGAAGAAGAAGAAGAAGAAGAAGAAGAAGAAGAAGAAAGAAGAAGAAGAAGAAGAAGAAGAAGAAGAAGAAGAAGAAGAAGAAGAAGAAGAAAAAAAAAAAAGAAGAAGAAGAAGAAGAAGAAGAAAAAGAAGAAGAAGAAGAAGAAGAAGAAGAAGAAGAAGAAGAAGAAGAAGAAGAAGAAGAAGAAGAAGAAGAAGAAGAAGAAGAAGAAGAAGAAGAAGAAGAAGAAGACGAAGGAGAATAAGATCAAGAAGAAGAACTCAACAACAAGAACAACAACAAAAACAAGAATACAAGCAAAAACAAGAAGAATGAGATATGAACACTTACCTCAATATTGTCAGGTTCAGTCAAGCTGATATCATAGTATGGCGAGGCCACAGAATTTGCTACACAAATAAAAACCCAGAGAGTCGTCGCCAAGCAGACCAAATTTATCCTGCAGAAGGAAATTAACATTTTAAAACAGATATACTACTTTCTTACACTGCGATGGATAATTTCCCAAGTAGCTGTCTCTCTTTCGGATAGCTTTTTATGGTCTATTGAGTTGGCAAACGGATCTCTTTAAGTTGTTGTGTTTTGCGAGGCACAGCTGCCACAGCTTTTAGGGACAGCAATTGTAAATGTTCTGACAGGATTGGTGTCTTCTTCAGTCGTAAAATAGAATCTGCAAAAAGTCAAAGCTTGTCAAATGAATATGTTTCACCTTTACAATGTCTAGAAACAACCCGCCCAGTGTAGGCACTGCCCTTACAGAAACACTGAATGTTGGGCGGCGTCTACCAAACATGACATTCCATTCAGTGCCAACAGCTAAGGGCGGAGGATACCAGCCTTATCCTAGGTCGAGGAAATGCAACCTAAAAGCTAAACGGTATTGCAATTCAGACCAGGCCCTCAGCCTTGGTTGGCAGCTGATCTAGGAGGGAAGCTCTGGCAGGCGGACAGATAAAGCTCTACTCTGCTGATTCGGCGGCTTCTGCAGCCTACTTTGTTCTAATGTGTACTGGTATTACCTTTCCTTTTGAGTAAACAAGGCGGGCTGAGCGAGCGGCCATGCTGCATGGGCAACACATGGTATCTATAATTGTGCCCACACTCTGTGCTATGGAGAGGCGAAACTCTGTACCTAGCCTTAAGCGGTCTCGGAATCAAATCAAAAGACTGCAGTTTATGGGTATCAAGTCCTTGTCAATTGGAATAGGTGAAGGCGCCACAGGTAGCCTTTGCTGGTGGGAGACATTTTTGAATATCATTGATCAGCCTACTACCCGCCTCAGGCTGGTCAACCCCCAGCCAGTAAGGTGTTGATCCACAATAGCGTGTTTGCTTTACTAGGAGCTTGGAGCCAGGACAAAATCCGAAACACAAGCTGAAAAAACAAACCCACCAGGTAATAAGAGAAATATCATTTCAGGCTTCGACTTGAAACATGGAAAGTTAAAACCATGTGTCCAAGACATTTCAATAATCTAAAAAACATTAGTGACGTGAGAAAAACCACTGTCATTGATGCCAAACTCAATCGGATTAGCAACGATATCGCTGGCCCACATGAGACCCGTTTCCTGCAAATGGTTTCCTTAGGGAAAAGAACGATACTTTCTTTTGGAAGGGTAGAGGTCAAATAAAATCCGACAACATAGAGCGTGATTTGCATTCTTTAGTTGTTGTTTTTTTTTTTTCAATAGATCGGCTGAAGCCAAAAAAGAATTTTTACACTGATGCACAAACCCATCCTTAGGATAAATTCTACCAAAACTAAGATCTTGATAAGTCTTTTCAATTCAAACAGCAGCTGGAATACTTTTTTTAGTGATGTACAAGAGGAATGTTAACACAGGAATGAAGCCTAAAATAATCAAATTGATTTAACAACAACTTCGTTTTATCTATATAATTAAAAAAATCAGGCCATCATTTGTTTGTCATAAATAAGCTTCGTTAGTGTGTTCGTCATTAAAATAGCGGGCACTTTGTCGGCGCTCATGTCTTCGGATTAGGGACATAAATAATTAGTGCTGTTTGCTTAACATAGTAAACGATTATTGCAAAGTAATAATTTAGTCATTTGAGAAAATTAAATACTGGTTGTTTAACTTCCTAAACTGTCATGCAATTGGTTAAATCACATCAACAATTTTGTTCCTAACAACTTGACGGGTTTTTTTTTTTTTTTTTCTCAACATAATGAGAATTGCGTTCGAAGGCAAAAATGTGTTTTTGGCAGACAGCTATGGAATGACTGCTAATTACAGAAAGGAATAAATCCATGCAGTTTTAATACATAATTTGATTGTGATTGTTTTTCCTGACACGTCTGTGTTGAGCAGTCCGTTATACAACCTCAAGGGCGTGTATGCGGGAGGTAAGGAGTCCAAGTCGTTTGAAGAAAGTAAACGCAAAAAACTAGTGGCTGTTCATGTTATCATTTTTCTAGTTTTGCCCGTCTGGTTAAGGGTAGCAGCAACGCCGTATTTATGGTGTCTGATCGAAGCTTCGCTTTTCAGGCAGGTTTTCTAGCATGGTTATTATCATCATGACCGACTGGGTTATAAACTTGACCTACCCTTTACTAAATTGCTGAAACTTGACTGTAGCTGCTATCTGCAAGCTGTTCCTCCTTGTTTTCTTGTTCTGTTTCAATGTTGACAAGGTAATTGTAATTTCTAACCCGTGTCGAAGTGGTAAAAAATCACAAACATTATAAGTATTTCCTGGATCAAGATATAAATAAAGTCAACGTTAAATTACACAATGTTAACATCGAAGCAAACTGGCTCATAGAGAGCAAGATGCATGATAAACTGAAGTACATGACAGCTTTAAAATATCTTAGTCATAAGAAAGAAAATACCACATACGATAGTTCTTAGCAGTAGATTTTTGATGGATCCGAATGAATGAAAACTTACACAAGACAACAGAGATATGTGGTATAACTTCTGCTTAACGACGGTAATGATTAACAATAAGAACATTACCTACATGTTTCAGGCAGACCATACCTGCTTTGAAAATATGAAAAAAAAAAGTAAAAACAGAAAAAAAAAAAGAAATACTTGAAAAAAAAAAAGAATAGGGCACCCACATATATCTTCATTTACTAACTAAATCGCATTTAATAATGTAATCACCTATGACAAGTTGGGTGGAGTAATATAAGTTTTTTAGGCGCCCCTCGCTTTTATTAATCGTGGTATAACATTGCAGATGACTATCTGTAAAGACAGCTCAACTTGTGTATCCATTTAAGTATATGATACAGTATACATACAATATACATTTGCAAAAGCCCGCCATTGTGACCAACATACAATAGCATAAATTATTTTATATACTTTTTATGCACTTCTGAATATATTCAAGATAAGTAACAAAACCTACTAGTATATAAACTGTATTTTATGTTCTGAACTGATACATGCTGCTGGAGATCGCAGATTATGGAGAGGCATGATCGACCACGCCAGTCGGCAAGGCACCTGAGGATGATGATAATGATTTTATGTTCTTCCGTTTCTTTTTTTTTTTTTTTAATCATCTTTTTAAGTCGTATTTGCTTGTTACATATCCAAGCTTTCGTCCCCTATTATTTTTGGTACTCCGACTTTCATTTGAATATGTTGTAACTGATATAACATTAGAACTAAAGATTGGAAGTGTGGGCTTAAAGCTGCATAACTTAGAGTTCCACATTTTGTTTACACTTGTAAAGACTTGTTGCTTTGCCATTGCGTATCATAATTTGTTTCGCTGTATCTCCTTGACAATGAAAATTGCTAAACAAATAGGTGAATTGGTCCGTTACTTTTATTGGTTTGTTCTCTAGCATAACATTTACATGATCTGTTTTTGGTATCTTTGATGTATTTCTTTTCTCAAAACGTATTTGTAGTTCTAATTTTGATGCTGTAGACGTGGCGCGGTGATTTATGTCACAGGCGTGAGGGGAAGTTAAGTCCAACTTGATGTGTATAAGGAGATACTCCGTACGTCACTCGGGCGCCAGTCCTTTGCTATCCTGGTTGTACGGAACCTCACGCAAGACCCCTACAGTACGTCCTCGTCGTGCGCCACGGATAATGTCTCAAATTAGCATTAACAGAGCTGTCAGGGGATCTCGGAGTTTGGCGGCCCCCAGAGGTGATGTGTCCTTGTGGCTCTCATCAGCCCGCCCCCAAACGCTTGGGTGAAAAATGTTATCAAAACTCATTAGGAACATGAGTAGGTTCGACAAAAGTACAGCTAAAATTACAACCCTTGGTTAAAAGACTGCGGAGTAAAGAGAACATTGTTCACTGCACATCCTCGGTTAATTCTCAGTGTCGTCGTCACCGCGCTAAGGTGCACCACAACAGCAACAATACATGGGCTGGCCATCCTTGTGCATCTTCGGTTGGCCCTCAGTGTCGTCGTCACCGCGCTGAGGTGCATCACAACAGCAACCATCTATCGGATGGCTAAGCCTAAATGTCCGACAAAACTAGATCATACGGATCAAAATCTGACCATCAAAATTTGCACTGAAATGATAAAGGCCTAATGTCCACACCCAAAGACCCCACTCGCCCGAGTGTTGGGACAAAACTGGTAACGATATGCCTGATTCAGGATGTGAAATTCTGTCGGGCTAATGTACCTATCTGTGTGGTCACAAAAGTCCAAAACCAACGGGCTGCTCCCCGCTGACTTCCAGAGGGCGCAGCCCCTGTCGAGCGGGAGGCCTGATACGGTTGTGAGGTTAAGCAGGCATGTGCAGGACGTGACGATTCCTTGGGTGAGCCCAGAATCAGAGCGCCATGTGCCGGCTCTGCATGCATGGAAGCCTCCTTGGATGGCGGGGAATGCCTATGATCTGCCCCTGCCTTCCCTTGAGGGCCAACTGTTCCACAGGGGGCTGCCCCAAAGGGGTACTCCGAGGGCAATACCTGCGGCGAAGGAGACAAGGCGGACACCACACAAATCAGGCAAAGTCTCGACCCACACAAAACAATGGCCACAGTCACCCTAGAAATAGGCCTGACGTCTTCCTTCGAAGTCGGCGTACAGCTGCCCAAGAGGCAGGGAAATGAAAAACGGTTGTACACGCAAAAATCAGGTCCAGGTGAAGGCGAAAAGTCCAAGCGGACGATTAACTGGGACCTTCCACTGGAATTCACAGCCGGTGTTCGATGAAAAAAAAAAATGCTGTAGACGACACATAGTATGTTTATCTGTGGATGTCTGTTATTTATTTCACTAAACAGAACAACAACATCTGCGAAATCTAGATGTTCCAGATGTCTGTTCTCCACCCAGTCAATGCTCGTACTGTCGTTGTAGAATGTGTTGTTTACCCAATAATTGGCAACTCTCCCCCCCCCCCCCCCCCCCCAAAGAAAAGACAGATGGATGCAGCCTTGACTGAATATGTCAACACTGACTAATTACTCAAGTATCTCCACAAAATATGTTACTATGTACAATATTATGGTCAATGTAAGCATCAAACACTAGCAAATCAAACCACGTACATGATTGACTGATGGACTGACTGATTGTTAGCTGCTGCAGGAAGGTCTGACACTGAGGGATTGAAAATCTGAATAACAAATATTGTAAAGGTATGATGGCCGACTCTCAATATCACTCCACTCAATCTATTGTGTACAGTATAAACATACCATATGTCTGAAAACACACACATATGTGTTTGTGTAATTCGATATATATATATATATATATATATATTCCTGTATGTTCGAGCGATTTTTATAATTATATATATATATATATATATATATATATATATATATATATATATATATATATATATATATATATATATAAAAAAAAAAACCGCTCGAACACTCACACACATTCACGTATTATATATATATATATATATATATATATATATATATATATATATATATATATATATATATATATATATATACAAACACTCACACAAGCTGCTTTTATGCTCATTTTAGAGAATATATGAGCGATAAATTGGAATATCATCCACTGACTAATTGTAAGCAAAATGCGATGTCGATAGCATGTTAGAAAATATATACGAATGAAAATTTGCAATAACTTGATATGTGGATAAGACTCACCCAAATAATTCGAGCACTCGCTAGCGCACTTACACACGTCTTGAATCAGAATCCATATTCTTTATCGGATTCTAATCAACTCCCTAGGGGGCAACAGTACGACCTTGAGAGTCTAAATGGTTGCTTCAACCTATCCATCTGCAGTCTGATACTCCAGAACAAGGCAATGCCCCTTCTTCTTGATTCTGCCAGCTCTTTCGCTGAGTGATCCAATAGCTTTAAATACTCCTGCATCCTGCAGAACGAAATAATGTACCAGCCTTAGGCTGAGATTTCTCCGTGGAAATCCGGGGTAAAACTTCATCAAGGATCCACCACGGCCTGATCACACGTCCTATTTGCTCAGTCATTGAGAACAACGGTCCAGCTCATTGCTCGGGCTGTATATACCCTTGCCAAAACATCAAGCTAGTTTGAACTAAACATGTCAAACAGTGAACGTTATTAAAAGTCAACATACGTACAGTTAACATATGTGAAATTAGAGAACCGAGGAAAGTCACCAACTTAACCATATGAGGCAAAGCGAGAAAAGATACTTTTCGATAGTCTATGGGAACGAAGTGTTTCTGATTGCGCAACTGTAGTGCCCTGCACACGTGTGCCATGTTTGTCTATCCTGTGTTCAGTATGTTCAGTGACAGGAAGAACGCAACATTTCAGTAAGAATAACTTTGCGGTCTATTGCTATAGTTTACTATTTTAGTTGCAGAAATACACGCCATAACCCCTTCCATCTGAAGCAGTTGTGACATTAAAGTTTGTTAATGGTGTGTCTATTCAAGTTCAATTAATTAATGAAATGTCTAAATAAGTGCAGCTAACCATGCATGTGATTTCAATGATCACACCGACTACCTCCTGGAGCCCAGCCGTGATCATGAGCACGACCTCCTGGAGCCCAGCCGTGATCATGAGCACGACCTCCTGGAGCCCAGCCGTGATCATGAGCACGACCTCCTGGAGACCGGTCGTAATTATAGACATGACCTTTTGGAGCACGGCCGTGATTATAGACACGGCGTCCTGGAGACCGGCGGTGATCATAGGCACGACCTGCTAGAGCCCGGCTGTGATCATAGACATGACCTCCTGGAGACCGGCTGTGATCATAGGCACGACCTTCTGGAGCCCGGCCGTGGTTATAGACATGACTTTCTGGAGCCCATCCAAGATTATAGACACGACCTCCTGGAGCCCAGCTGTGATCATAGACACGACCTCCTGGAACCTCGTCGTGATCATAAGCACGACCTCCTGGAACAAGGCCGTGATCATAGGCACGACCTCCTGGAGCAAAGCCGTGATCATAGACACGACCTTCTGGAACAAGGCCGTGATCATAGACACGACCTCCTGGAGCCCGGCCGTGATCATAGGCACGGCCTCCTGGAACAAGGCCGTGATCATAGACACGACCTCCCGGAGCAAGGCCGTGATCATAGGCACGGCCTCCTGGAACAAGGTCGTGATCATAGACACGACCTCCTGGAGCCCGGCCGTGATCATAGACACGACCTCCTGGAGCAAGGCCGTGATCATAGACACGACCTCCTGGAGCCGGCCGTGATCATAGACACGACCTCCTGGAGCCGGCCGTGATCATAGACACGACCTCCTGGAGTAAGGCCGTGATCAAGACACGACCTCCTGGAGGAAGGCCGTGATCATAGACACGACCTCCCGGAGCAAGGCCATGATCATAGGCACGGCCTCCTGGAACAAGGCCGTGATCATAGACACGACCTCCTGGAGCCCGGCCGTGATCATAGACACGACCTCCTGGAGCCGGCCGTGATCATAGGCACGGCCTCCTGGAGCCCGGCCGTGATCATAGACACGATCTCCTGGAGCCTCATTTTTCCTTCCCTTCCCCACCCCGCTTCCCCACTGAAAACCGTGGGGTTTAAAAAAAATTATTGCACATGACGTCACTAACAATGATGACATGCTATTCACCATTTCTGACATGTATAGGGATACTAAGGGATACTGTAAAATGAAAACTGTTGTTTCTATCAGCTGAACCAGATGCTCATGTTATTAATCCTGAAGATGCATTCATGAAGTACATTGATCTACAAGAACAATATAGTTACAGTAATTAAATAGAAAATGATATGAGGCCGACGAGACACACTATTGTAGATAATCATCGACAAGTAGAAAATTAGAATAAATAGCCTATACTGTATGTCATACAATAGCAATTTAATATATTGACCACACAAATACATACATAGATAGTATGTTTTTGTTGTTAGGTCAAGTATACAAATAACATTTTGCGGGCATAAAAACCAGATCTGTAAAACGGATGTGCCTGCAAAACTAAGGTCCTGGAACTGAACAAAAGTAGATAAAAAACGGAAACAATTGGGCAGGAGATTACAGTTGGTAGAACACGAAGAAGAAGAAATATATTATTTCCTTTCAGAAGAAAAGTGTTCGTAGTGTAGCGGCTAGGCACTAGCTTGGAGATCTAAAAGTCACTAGTTTAAAACCGCAGGACACTTTTTTGAGGCAAAATATGACCTTGGGTCGACCCAAAGTGAGTGGATACCAGGTAAAGTTTTGGAAGTAAAGGCGGGTGGTATAATATTGACCAGGATATGAGTCTAGCCTCACATTTTCGATGCACAATTGGCATAATAATGGGCATATAGTTCTCTAAACCCCACCCCACTCCCCCCCCCCACCCCAATAAAAAACCTGTTCTCTTTCTTTATTACAAGATGACTGACAAACAAAATCGCTTGTCGTGGAAGTCTTCAGCACTAAAAGCATTGATGATATCACAAATATTGTCCCTGGTCATCAAGAACACATTAACAGCAATTACCTAATGGCTCCAGACTTTCAATTCTCATCGCATATAGGTTAAGTCAGTGTTATGTGTGTACATATAGGCATATGTGTGTGTTAGTGTGTGTGTGTATGTGTGTGTGTATGTGTGTGTGTATGTGTGTGTGTGTATGTGTGTGTGTTTAAAATTTTAAAACGCTTTGTGAAAATAAACAAAAAATCAACTGGTAGCTTTCAGAGTGTTTTGGTGGCTTTGAAAAATGGTACGAATATCAAAAATATGTCGACAGCCTTGGTTCACATGTGCAGAAGTTGGCGCCAGTGTATCTGCAATTGTTAGAAATATGCTATATTTTCAGAGATAAACGAAAAGTCATGGGAAACAAATACATGCACCATCTCAACAAAGGGAAACACCAACGTCGTTACCTTCGCATCAGGAATCAGAAACATGTTTAGTTTATTTAGTTTTGTGAATGCACATTTGAGGCATGCATTAGACGGCAGTAATGCCCTATCAAATTGTAATTATCCTTAAACCTAAATAGAGCGTATAACATTTAATGATGTACATTTCCAATGTGAGATCATTTAAAACTGGGTGATTGTTCAGTGTGACGTCAATGTATATTTAACATTGTAATGATGTGTATGCATACAGAAGCTTTTCTCTTAAAATTTTGAGGATATTTTGGCAGGTACAGATACACGTACCTTATATTTCAACATAATCTGAAAATAAAACATTTGTTAGTTTGTTTGTTTGTTGTCGTCTCTATAAGCACAGGACATTTCTGGAAGGCAAAGTGACAAGATGTCGCCATAGAAAGAGCTAAGAAGGATTACACAAGATGTCGCCATAGAAAGAGCTAAGAAGGATTACACAAGATGTCGCCATAGAAAGAGTTAAGAAGGATTACACAAGATGTCGCCATAGAAAGAGTTAAGAAGGATTACACAAGATGTCGCCATAGAAAGAGTTAAGAAGGATTACACAAGATGTCGCCATAGAAAGAGCTAAGAAGGATTACACAAGATGTCGCCATAGAAAGAGTTAAGAAGGATTACACATGATGCCGATGGTGACGAAGTAGCTTTCAATCAGAAGCATTCAAGTCATGACCATTCTATGTCTCCACGCGCTCATACAAGAAACAAATCTGGCCAACGTTGATATTCTTATTCTTCTTCTTCTTGTTCACCGGCTGTGAATTCCGGCGGTAAGTCGCGGTTGTTCGTCCAAAATAGACTTTTGGCTTTTACCTTGACCTGAGTTTTGCGTGTACATCCGTTTTACTAGCTTATTTGTTTGCAGTACTCGTTCCCCGCCTCTCCGGCAGATGTACTCCGACTTCGGAGGAAGACGTCAAGCCTATTTCTAGGTTGACTGTGGCCATTGTTTTGTGTGGGTCGAGATGTTGCCTCATTTGTGTGGTGTCCTTTTTGACTTTTAACAGGTGTGGCCCCCGGCATGTCGTCCTTAAGGCAGCTCTATGTAGAGTTTTCAGCCCTCAAGGGAAGGCAGGGGCAGATCATAGGCATTCCCCGCCATCCAAGGAGGCTTCCATAAATGCAGAGCCGACACATGAGGCCCTGGTTCTGGGCTCATCCAAGGAATCGTCACGTCCTGCCCATGACTGCTTAACCTCACAACCGTGTATTGAGCTTCCCGCGCTACAAGGCTGCGCTCTCCGGAGAACAGCGGGGAGCAGCCCGCAGGTCTAGGACGTTTGTGGCCACACAAATAGGTACATTCTTTTTCATCTTACGTTAGACACCTTTAACGTTGTTTCAGCTGTGCCCTTAGCACGACAGAATGGGGAAGCAAAATGCGTCAGGCGTGGCTTCACCTGTTTGGTCACAACACTCGGGCGAGTTGGACCAGTGGATACGGACATTCAGACTTTTCCTAATCGGTACGAGTTATAATCGTCGGACTTTGAGCTTGCATGTGTGCCGTGGGGCGGAACTTTGTCGGACATTGTTTTCAAGCCAGCATGAATAGTTTCTGCCATGGTGTAACTCATCGCGGTGACGACGACACTGAGGATTGACAAAGGATGTACGTAGGTGGGATCTTGCTGCGAGAAGTCGCCCACAAGAGATGTTACTCGTCTTGGCTGCGGGTAAATCTCTCGGTCATGGTTGAGTCTCAGCAGCACAGTTTTAAATTCCCTCCCGAATTTTAACCAAGAGTTGTCATTTGATGGTACATTTAGCAAGCAATTTGGAGTTTTGTTAGACTTTTCACCCATGCGTTTGGGGGCGGGCTGGTGAGAGCCAGAAAGGACACTACACCTCTGGGGGCCACCAGCTCCGAGATCCCCTGCCAACTCTGTTAATGCTCATTTGAGACATTATCCGTGGCGCACGACGGGGACGTGCAACAGGAGTCTTGCATGAGGTTTCGTAAAACCAGAACAGTGAAGGACTGGCGCCCGAGTGGGGTACGGAGTATCTCCTTATACACCTCACATCAGACTTAACTTTGCCTCATGCCTGTGACCGAAATCACCGCGCCACCAACGTTGATATGATTAACATTCCCTTTTAAGTCGGCGCGTATTTGCCTAAGAAGGATGGTACAACAGTATGCACACAACAAAATACAATCTGCAAAATGCATGTACATGCAAAACCCAAGTATTGGAACACGACTTAAGTCATTAAGTGTAATAAAAACAGACTTACAGTCGGAGATTTCAGCTGGTGAAGGCGAGGAAGAAGACGGTTGTGCCTGTTTGTGTGTGTTGTATGTGTGTTGTGTGTGTGGAATTATTCATCATTGTGGTATCGTTAAGGAAAACATATTATTGCTTTCCTGGGAATGACCATGAGGTCAGGTCACTAGAGTGCCATCCCCTTAACAACTATCAATAGACTCGGAACTGTGATTTACTCTCAGATGACAAAGTTTGGACATGGACGAAACAAAATAATCTACAACTAAATGTGGGCTTCTCTCCAATAGCAAAGTCTGTACATGGCTCTAACAATGTGATCTACAACTAAATGTGGGCTTCTCTAAAATGACAAAGTATGTACATGGCGGTAACAATATGATCTATAACTAAATGTGGGCTTCTCTAAAATGACAAAGTATGTACATGGCGGTAACAATGTGATCTATAACTAAATGTGGGCTTCTCTAAAATAACAAAGTATGTACATGGCTGTAACAATATGATCTACAACTAAATGTGGGTTTCTCAGATGATAAAGTCTTATATGGCTGTAACAATATGATCTACAACTAAATGTGGGCTTCTCTAAGATGACAAAGTCTGTACATGGCGGTAACAATATGATCTACAACTAAATGTGGGCTTCTCTCAAATAACAAAGTCTGTACATTGCTGTAACAATATGATCTACAATTAAATGTGGCCTTCTCGGATGAAAAAGTATGTACATGGCTGTAACAATATGATCTACAACTAAATGTGGGCTTCTCGGAAGATAAAGTATGTACATGGCTGTAACAAAATGATCTACAACTAAATGTGGGCTTCTCGGATGATAAAGTATGTACATGGCTGTAACAATATGATCTACAACTAAATGTGGGCTTCTCAGATAATAAAGTCTGTACATGGCTGGAAACCAAACAGGGAAGTCAAGTCTAATGTGATGATCCTCATATGATTTGTGTTACGCTCGTCCCTAGTCGATGTGACATTTTGTAAATTATGACTTACTGCTATCAAGGCCCAGGTCCTCGGTAAAGTATAGTTCGCTAAAGTTAGCCTGTGTAAATTCTTGTTACCACGGGCCTTGTGTCAGCTAGTCGCAATAATTAGATTGTCCTTATTTTCTTTGTTACAATACACATATGAAATGAATAGAGATGCATTTCCGTCATGTTTGTGTTATTGTAGTCAATCATCTTTACATCATGTCGAAAATCAAAGTGTACCCAACTATATCTTTTTTTTTCTAGACAAAGACTTGAAACTGTTCTCTGTTTTAAACACTGCTTTCATGAGGTACAGATGTATGTGTACCTGTCAAAGATTGTTAACAACAGAAAGTGGAGGAGATGCAATCTAAGTGAAGTCTAACAGTCTGCTAGGTGTGCTCGAAAGTTACAACGATTTTATTATGTGGTGTACTTTATAATGTGCAAATAGGTATCAGACATACAAAACCTGTCACAGTCATGTCATGCAGACTTACACATTATTTTAGATTGTCTGACGTCGACTAATCCATGCATGCTAAATGCCCGTTTCAATTGTCTCCTTACTTTGTCTTCACACTTGATCAAAATCGAAACAATCGTTATATTGTTTTCCCTGTTTGGTGTCTATGTGTTGGGTTTGTATCCCTTGATTTTCATTATGATACAATCGTGCCACTGACCTATTTGTTTTTTT
>CAJHNH020003629.1:25000-62581 GCA_905116865.2 Candidula unifasciata | reverse complement strand
AGTAAATATTTTTCAGCTTGTCTGCATTTTGTTCGTGTTGCCCAAACATATAACATCACATGTGCAACAGAGAAAGTGATATTTAGATGTGTGAATAAAGGGAAACAATCGCAAGATATATTTTTAGCGTGCATACATAAACATAATTTTGTCCCTTAGTTAAAATCGATTAAAGTCTGTTCGCGATATAAAGCAGCAATAGCCTCGGTGAAAACGTGGTCCTGATACTGTAGACTTATCCACATAAATAATGGTGAAGTACATACATTTATGGTGTCACGACTCAGCGAAAGGACAAAAGATAACTACACTACGCGGTAGAGGATAGTGAACACACTGCGGTGTGGCCAACGCAGCTATGGGGACCGAGTATGCACCCGGATAAGAATTACACAAGGCAGGAAAGCTGGCGAGAGACTGAGTTTCTTTCAGGCAGACTGTGAGGAGAGGGCCATTCTGCAAATGATGATAAGACACCTTTAGGGATCATTTTGGAAGTATGTCTTACTCCAGCCATACTGGACTACAATTATTTCGTAAGCGTTTTGTGGTGTCCCAATATAACTGTACTGTTTGGCTATACAGATGCAGTGGGATTTACGCCAATTTGATTCTCATGATTAAGATCTTCATCCTACAGAAAGCAAACCTGGAGAGATGAAACCTAGAGAGATAAAACCTGGAGAGATGAAACCTGGAGAGATGACACCTGGAGAGAAGAAACCTGGAGAGAGGAAACCTGGAGAGATAAAATCTAGAGAGATAAAACCTGGAGAGATGAAAACTAGAGAGACTAAACATGGAGAGATGAAACCTGGAGAGATGAAACCTGTAGAGATGAAACCTGAAGAGATGAAACCTGGAGAGATGAAACCTGCAAATGAAACCTGAAGATGAAACCTGGAGAGATGAAACCTGGAGAGATGAAACATGGAAAGACGAAACCTGGAGAGATGATACCTGGAGAGATGAAACCTGGAGAAATGAAATCTAGAGAGATAAAACCTGGAGAGATGAAACCTAGAGAGACAAAACATAGAGAGATGAAACCTGGAGAGATGAAACCTGTAGAGATGAAACCTGAAGAGATGAAACCTGGAGAGATGAAACCTGGAAATGAAACCTGGAGATGAAACCTGGAGAGATGACACCTGGAGAGATGAAACCTGGAGAGATGAAACCTGGAGAGATTACACCTGGATAGATGAAACCTGGAGAGATGAAACCTGGAGAGAGGAAACCTGGAGAGATGAAATCTAGAGAGATAAAACCTGGAGAGATGAAACATAGAGAGAGAAAACACGGAGAAATGAAACCTGGAGAGATGAAACCTGTAGAGATGAAACCTGGAGAGATGAAACCTGGAGAGATGCAACCTGGAGAAATGAAACCTGGAAATGAAACCTGGAGATGAAACATGGAGAGATGAAACCTAAAGAGATGAAACCTGGAGAGATGAAACCTAGAGAGTTGAAACCTGGAGAGATACAACCTGGAGAGATGAAACCTGGATAGAACAAACCTAGAGAGATGAAACCTGGAGAGATAAAACCTAGAGAGATAAAACCTGGAGAGATAAAAGCTGGAGAGATAAAACCTGGAGAAATAAAACCTGGAGAGATAAAACCTGGAAAGATACAACATGGAGAGATAAAACCTGGAGAGATAAAACCTGGAGAGATAAAACCTGGAGAGATAAAACCTGGGGAGATTAAACCTGGAGAGATGACACCTGGAAAGATGAAACCTGGAGAGGTGAAACCTGGAGAGATGACACCTGGGGACAGATGAATAGGGTGCTAACCTATACATAACAAAAGAGATGACGATATAAAACCAAGGAGAGATGAAACCTGGAGAAATTCTAAAAGACCGGGAAACCCAGTAACTTAGACACAACAGAAGGAGAGATAAAACCTAGAGGACAAAAAGCCTAACTATCTCATTCACTAATGCCGCACACCCATATTTGAAGAAGGAAGAAGAAAAAGAGAAAGGGAAGAAGAAGGGGGGGGAAAGAAGAGGTGTAATAGGGTGAAGAAAAGAATTTCTTAGAAGAAGAAGGAAGAAGAAGAAGAAGTGAAGACTTAGAAGAAGCAGAAGAAGAGAAGAAGAGAAGAAGAAGAAGAAGAAAAGAAGAAGAAGAAGAAGAAGAAGAAGAGCAAGCAGAAGAAGAATGAAGAAGAAAGAAGAAGAAGAAGAAGAAGAAGAGAATGAAGAAGAAGAAGAAAGAAGAAGAAGAGAAGAAGAAAAGAAGAAGAAGAAAGAAGACGAATTCAAGAAGAAGACAAAGAAGAGATAGAACTAGTGAAGAAACTACAAGAAGAAAGAGAACAGATCGAAGAAGAAGTTCAGACCTGAAGAAGAAGAAGACTATTTCAAGACCGGAAGAAGAAGAAGAAGAAGAAAGCCCAGTAAAAAGAAGGAGAAGAAGAAAAAAGAAGAAAAAGAAGGAGAGAAGAAGAAGAAGACAGAAGCAAGAGAAATAGAAGATAGAAGAGGTCGACTGAAGCGAATCAGAAGGATGGAAGAAAGACACGAAGAATATCTGAGGATAAGAATAAGAAGAAGAAGAAACTAGATAAAACAGACGCTCTCAAGGATGCTGGCGTCAATAAGAACAGAACTACATAACAGAAGAAGAAGAAGAAGAAGAAGAAGAAGAAGAAGAAGAGAAGAAGAAGAAGAAGAAGAAGAAGAAGAAGAGAAGAAGAAGAAGAAGAAGAAGAAGAAGAAGAAGAAGAAGAAGAAGAAGAAGAAGAAAAGAAGAAGAACAAGAAGAAGAAAGAAGAACGAAGAAGAAAAGAACTTTTTTTTTCAAAGGGTCACAAATTGGGAAGAAGAAGCAGGCCCGTCTTACATTCGGCCCTTTCCGTCAACCATCTTTCGCACAGCAGTTGAAGAAAACCCACGCGCCCATACACACACCCATATACATACATACATACACCCACATACACACGCTAACCCACTCACTTACACACACATAAATACATGAATGTATACATTACATACATACAGGCATACATACAGGCATTCAAACATATACACATACATACAAACATACATACAGGCATACACACATACATACAGGTATACATACATACACCCAAACATACATACATACAAACATACAGGCACACATACATACATACATAATACAGGCATACACACATACATACACACATAAATATATACGTACATACATACAAACATACAGTCATAAATACAGGCATGCATACAGTCATGCATGGAGACACACACATGCACACACGGACACTCCCACAGAGACACAAACACACACACTTAGAGAAAAATACAGACACACACACAGACACTTACATATAAACACACACAGGGAAACACACGGCAGACATATATACATTTGTGCTCACACACTGACACATACATACACACATACGAAGACAAACATACAGACACATACATACAGCCACATAGACACACACGCAGTCAAACACACGCACACAAATACAGACAAACAAGGCAGACAAACACATACTGACACCCACACAAACACGCAGAAATGGATAAACAGACAAACACATAGAAATACACACGCAGATACATATATACAGCACGCACAGACATATACTCTGACATGCAGACACATGCACACAACAAAGGTGCACACACAATACACACAGAGAAACACACATAAACACGCACACACAGACAGACACATGCTGACACATACACTCACGCAGACATACAGACACTCACCCACAGAGATACATACATACAGCCTCATGGACACACCCGCAGAAAAATACACATAAATATACACAGGCAAACATGCAGGCATACACATACGGGGACACACACGAAGATATACGCACAGTCACATCAAAGAAGAAAGAAGAAGAAGAAAAAGAAGAAGAAGAAGAAGAAGAAGAAAAGAAGAAGAAGAAGAAGAAGAAGAAAAAGAAGAAGAAGAAGAAGAAGAAGAAGAAGAAGAAGAAGAAGAAAAAAGAAGAAGAAGGAGAGAGAAGAAGAAGAAGAAGAAGAAGAAGAAGAAGAAGAAGAAGAAGAAGAAGAAGAAGAAGAAGAAGAAGAAGAGAAGAAGAAGAAGAAGAAGAGAAGAAGAAGAAGAAGAAGAAGAAGAAGAAGAAGAAGAAGAAGAAGAAGAAGAAGAAGAAGAAGAAGAAGAAGAAGAAGAAGAGAAAGAAGAAGAAGAAGAAGAAGAAGAAGAAGAAGAAGAAGAAGAAGAAGAAGAAGAAGAGGAAGAAGAAGAAGAAAAGAAGAATAGGAAGAAATAGAAGAAGAAAAAGTGATAGTAGTAATTTTAGTAGTAGTGATGTTGGTGGTGATAGCAATAGCGTTAGGGATATTAGTAGAAGTGCTCGTGATGGTGATAATAGTGAGCTAGCGGGAAACGGAAAAAAAAAAATGAGTGAGAAGAGAAAAGAAATACGGTTAAGACAATAAGCAGTTTTCCAGGGACCTGCAAAAACAGCAAAAATATAGGAATGAGGATGGTTCTTGTGGTGCAGGGGCACAGGATATAATTTTGTATGACCCAGGCAGTAAATATGTATATCGTGAGATAAAGGTCAGAAACACTTAAACAGACCATCTGCGAACAAGTCATATTCTGAGTCAAACTGATAGATATAATCAGCATATTCAACATCTGCCCAATTTGTAACCCTTTGAAAATTAAGTTCGTTAGTTCGTTCGTTCGTTCGTTGTGTTTATGTTTCCAAACACAGAGCTAGAGTGCTTCGATAGTAATACATTACCAGTCGACAATGTGTTCGAAAAGGTCATGTGCTAACCACTGCAGCTAACAAAGATGAGAATTCGTCTTCCATTTAAAGCAACCTACACCTGGAAATCTATGTATAACACAATCTATCTAATGAACGTACCGCCAAAACATGAAACCAACGAGCCACTCCATTCTCGATTCAGTCACCCTAAACTCTGAGACTCCTGTTAGCAACAACAAGTCAGGACTACATGTTTCAAGTGTCACTGCCGCAGACCAGAAATGAGGTTTATTTTCCTGTGCTGGACCTTTTATCAACGTTTCGACTCGCTTTGCCCTTTCCCACAGGTCCCATCTGCAAACCTGGTAGTTTGAATTCGCAAGTGTTGCCAAACTAAAATTATTATTACAGGCTAACAACCTACTCCACCAGCTTGTTACATCAGTGGTAGTAATGATAGTAGTAGTGGGTCTGGTTGTATTAGCAGTGGTAGGGGTAGAAGTTGAAGTACTAGGGGTGGCAATAGTAGTAGTGGTATTGGTCGTAGTAGCAGAGATAGTAGTAGTGGTAAGGATAGTATAAGTGGTATTGGTAGTAGCAGTGTTGATGGAAGTAGTGATTGTTGTGGTGGTGGTCGTAGTGGCAGTAGCGGTGGTGAAATTTGTAGAAAAGTACGAGCAGCATTATTAGCTCTAGCAGCAGTAGCACAAAAGCAGTGATAGTAGTAGTCAGCAGCAGGAGCTGTAGCATTGATAAAAGTAGTGGTAATACTAGTAGTAGTAGTAGCAGCAGCAGCAGCAGTAGCATTGATAAAAGTAGTATTAATACTAGTAGTAGTAGCAGCAGCAGTAGCAGCAGTAGCATTGATAAAAGTAGTAGTAATACTAGTAGTAGCAGCAGCAGTAGCATTGATAAAAGTAGTAGTAATACTAGTAGTAGCAGCAGCAGTAGCATTGATAAAAGTAGTATTAATACTAGTAGTAGTAGCAGCAGCAGTAGCAGCAGTAGCATTGATAAAAGTAGTAGTAATACTAGTAGTAGCAGCAGCAGTAGCATTGATAAAAGTAGTAGTAATACTAGTAGTAGTAGTAGTAGTAGTAGTAGTAGTAGTAGTAGTAGTAGTAGTAGTAGAAGTAGTAGTAGTAGTAGCAGCAGCAGCAGTAGCATTGATAAAAGTAGTAGTATTACTAGTAGTAGTAGCAGCAGTAGCAGCAGTAGCATTGATAAAAGTAGTAGTAATACTAGTAGTAGTATCAGCAGCAGTAGCAGCAGTAGCATTGATAAAAGTAGTAGTAATACTAGTAGTAGCAGCAGCAGTAGCATTGATAAAAGTAGTAGTAATACTAGTAGTAGTAGTAGTAGTAGTAGTAGTAGTAGTAGTAGTAGTAGTAGTAGTAGTAGCAGCAGCAGTAGCATTGATAAAAGTAGTAGTAATACTAGTAGCAGCAGCAGTAGCATTGATAAAAGTAGTAGTATTACTAGTAGTAGTAGCAGCAGTAGCAGCAGTAGCATTGATAAAAGTAGTAGTAATACTAGTAGTAGTAGTAGCAGCAGCAGTAGCATTGATAAAAGTAGTAGTAATACTAGTAGTAGCAGCAGCAGTAGCATTGATGAAAGTAGTAGTAATACTAGTAGTAGCAGCAGCAGTAGCATTGATAAAAATAGCAGTAATATTAGTAGTAGTAGTAGCAGCAGCAGCAGTAGCATCAATAGCAGTAATACGACTTGTGGTAATAGTAGCAGCAGCAGCAGTAGCATTGATAAACGTAGTAGTAATAGTAGTAGTAGTAGTAGCAGCAGCAGCAGCAGCGGCAGTATCAATAGCAGTAATAAGATTCGTAGTTATAGTAGCAGCATCAGCAGCAACAGCAGCAGTATCAATAGCAGTAATACAATTTGTAGTAATAGTAGCAGCAGCAGCAGTAGCAGTAATAACAGTAGTGGTGGTTCTGTAGCAGGCTGCATGTAAACTCCTAGATACTGAGTTTTAAATGACATAAAAACAGTAATCAGGAATGTGAAAACAACGAATCACAGTTTACAACCAGCCTAGTTTGGTTCGACCACCCTGCCGTTGGGCACAGCAACCTAACGAGCGCCTTGTCCCAGATGCACTTGCCATAAATATTTATAGTCTGTGAGCATGGTGTCCGTGAACTTTAGAAACTCAACACCATTTATATCCGGGCTAGTGTTGTCTCCAACATATGGGAACCAGAAACACGATTCGTGTCGACCCTGCCCTGGTGGCGGCAACTAATGATAAACGCAACTTTGTCTGTCGTGTAGCATGTTGAATATTCAAGAGTACAGCATCGATACCCGTCCATTAAATTTGTTACTTTGGGTTTACACGTAATCCTGTTAAATTGATTGTACCCATGGCCGGCAGGTCCACCTGCAGCGCCCGGTGCTCCAGTTGGGTCCACTGGAACCAACATTTAACGTCGTTAATTGCGTCGTTTTTGTCTAGAAGAATTGTCAGCTCACAAGATCACCAGAATCACGGATCAGTTCAATGGGTTTGTCTGGCCTCTTTCATCTGTCCAAAACATCCAGGTATTTGTCGGTTTGTCTTTCTCTTGCTTTCTTTCCATTAATCTTGCCAGCTGTTAACCAAGTTCTCACGTTAATTCCTTTTGATAAGTGCCCCCTCTCCCCCACACACACACACACACACAAACACACACGCACACACAACTAACTGTCTTCATCTAACTGTTATAATAACTTTACGACTTTCATCTGTATCGATGTCCTGCTTCGCTTTTTTTTTTATCCTCTGAATACACTATTTGCATTCTTTTTAAAAAAAAACCCCACATCTCTGCCGCCAATAAATGGTATATGCTTTTCTACCTATTGTCCCTGTTTCACGTGCATATAACAACACAGGTTCTACATAACACGTCTTTCTTTATTACTGCAAATGACATTGTCTTATTAATAAGGATCTTTTGCATGCTGCTAAAGGCCACTTTTACCGTGACGACGATTCCTGTTCTCATTTCTGCAAGGTATCTTGCATCAGAACTTATCACTACTTCTAAATAGTTTTGTACTTCTTTCTTCTTGGTAATGACCATAATTTCCGTTTTCCTACAATGTAACTTCAAGCCTAGTTGTCCAATGTGAATTATTACTGCGTCATTAAACGCTGCATATCTTCTTCATTATCTACAGTTAACCCTGTATCATCTGCATATCTTATGTTGTTGATGATACATCCTTGCACGCCGATTCCCCTCACGCCTTTCAGAAGTCGCGCCAAATTTTCAGTATATAAGGGAGGAGAACGTACACTTCCCTGTCGGACACCTCTCTTGACTGTTTGGTACAGACCTACTTTGTTACCGGCTCTTATAGCAGAATGTTTCTCTCCAGTAAATGTTCTTAACCAGTCTAAAGTTTTTCCAGTCAGTATATAAATTCCTAATTATTATAGAAAATTATGAATGAAACAAACGACACATGTAAAAATGTTCTTTTATTTAGATAAAAGATGTCTTCTCCTATCGCCGTTGTATTTCTGGTCTGACTCCAAAAGTCTTTGTATAGAAAGGCTCCGTTTAGTGCCCTCTCATTTTAAAGCCAAGTCAAGATCACATGGGAGGTTTTAAAGAGGTCGTTCTCCAGAATAATGCATAGAATCGCTTGGAATGTCAACAGCAACAACAAATAAATAAATAATAATGTCCCCCGAAAGAGGCTAAAAAGTGAAAGACAACAAACACAAACCAGACAGAGGGGTATTTTGTTTACTACAATATTAGAGGAGACAAACGCGATCATATGGTGAACATATGAACTATCATGACAAAATGGCCAAGTCCTGTAGGTTAGTTTCAAGGACGCTTCGTTCAGTTCAAAAGTGCAGTGTGTACAGCGATCCTTGGCCTTTATCGCTGGAGCAGCTACTGAATTCGTTCACTGGATGACAACTCCGGCAGGCAACTGGCAGTTCTACGGAGAGATACCAATCCAAATAGGATCAGACTTGGCACAATGAGGCTATCTGCTTGCTTTGATTGGGTGTCTGTTTCTTAAATATAAGACAAAATGGAAACTAAACGTTTGTTTGCATGTAATGGTTTTAAGGACAGGATTATTAACAGGTTTCATGCCAAATGTCAACAATTTGCACGGAACGGTCACTGAGTTACAGATTTTTAAAATTCGGCAGGAGTTCAGGAATTGACTAAAGACGTCTGTTTGAAAATCAACTTCATTTGTTCGACCTGTGCATCCATTTAAATATCTCTCGTCCTTCTACAACACATTTTGATATTGATGCAGCCTTCTTGTACCGCTCCAAACGCATAATGTGATGTGGCGATGCATGAGGTACAGTTTGAGAACTACTTTTTCAAAACCGACAGCACGTGCTGTGCAACAAATGCTGCCGGTAATCCCTTCCCACACAATCGTTAAAGGACGCAGGAACTCTGGGAATTTGAGAATAGTACGGGGGATTAATCAATGCGGCCACGAGAATAACACACACACGCGCTCGTGCACACACACACACACACACACACCACACAAACGAGAGGGAATAGATTAACAGATAACAGAAAGTGCCTAGTTTAGGGTGTCTAGTTTAGGGTGTCTAGTTTAGGGTGTCTAGTTGACCATGTTCTTAATGCACTTCTTTCTATAGCGAGGCTCTCACGCCGTCTGGAGGTGACAGGTTCGATTCCTGGTACGGTTACTACAGTTTCGATTGTTATGTTATCTAGTGTGTTCTTTTATCTTTCTACTTCCTTTTATGTGTACCGATCTATACATTTTATGTTACTCTATTAATATACGAGAGAGAGAAGAAAGGCGGGGTAGGGAGGCCACAGTCAAACTATGCAGCTTAACACAAATCACATACACGATAGGAAATATCCCTATAAATCACTATCTGATGATTTGAAACTCCAATCACTAGTAATCCAAAATTTATATATATATACATTTTTTAATTTGAATTTTTGCGTTTAATTTTTGTTAATGGCCCGAAAAGTCACTTCTCGTTCCTCCACCGACGTGGCCGGCGAGGGAAAACACAGAACGACTCTCACAACACAAGACTTACTGGAGCTTCACAGAGAAGCTGAAGCTGAAGCAATAAGAGACATCTCATTAGACGAGGAAAAAAGAAGAGAATGAGCCTGTTGCAACTGCTGAAACATATACAATATTTGCTTTCCGGGGAAGGAGGGTTTTGAGGAATACACTGGCTTTGACTAAGGACATTTAAGGGCAACAGGACAGTTGTATGTTGTGGCAGCGCTGGCTTAACTTGTAGTCTTTTTTGGCAGCTAGTCTAGTCTGAGTGAATGTAATATGTGTAATGCATGTAAAATGTGAAGTTGGAGTGAACATAACATATTTAATGAATAGGAAATGTGAATTTGGAGTGAACATAAAATATTTAGTGTATAGAAAATGTAAAGTTGGAATAAACATAAAATATTTAACGTATAGAAAATGTGAAGTTTGAGTAAAAAAACAATATTTAATGTATAGAAAATGTGAAGTTGGTGTGAACATAACATATATAATGTATAGAAAATGTGAAATTGGATTGAACGTCACATATTTAATGCATAAATAATGTGAAGTTGAATTGAACATATGCTATTCAAAGAACAGAAAATGTATAGTTAGAGTGAACATAAAATATTTAATGTACAGAAAATGTGTAGCTGGATTTAAACGTAGAATATGTAAGTATAGAAAATGTGATGTTGCAATAAACGTACAACATTTAATGTACACACAATATGGTTGGACTAAACGTACAACATTTATTATATAGAAAATGTGCAGGTGGATTGAATGTAAAATGTTTAATGTATAGAAAATGTGAAGTCGGGTTGAACATGACATGTTCAATGTATAGAAAATGTCTAGTTGGATTGAACATTACATATTTAATAAATAGAAAATTTGAAGTTTGAGTGAACATAAAACATATTTAGTGTATAGAAAATGTAAAGTTTGAGTGAACGTAAAATATTTATGTACAGAAAATGTGAAGTTTGAGTAAACATAAAACATATTTAGTGTTTAGAAAATGTGAAGTTTAAGTAAACATAAAACATATTTAGTGTTTAGAAAATGTTAAGTTTGAGTGAACGTAAAATATTTATGTATAGAAAATGTTAAGTTTGAGTGAACGTAAAATATTTATGAAAAGAAAATGTCAAGTTGGAGTGAGCCTAAAATATAAAATGTATAGAAAATATGATGTTGGATTGAACGTAAAACGATTAATATATAAAAATTATGAAACTGAACGAATGAAACTGTTTACTGTGCCTAAGAAAATACAATTTAATGTATGAAAATTGTGAAGTTTTGCTGACGTCCTCCTCGTGTGTCTCTCCCGCCCACAACTGCTACTATATGTTTGTACCTGTCCCACTCGTCCACATTGTCCATTATACCAGCTAAGTGATTTTGTGTATCTGTGTAGCATTGTTTGATTTGTATGTGCTGATGAAGGCTACATAGCCGCAACGTTCACGTTTTGTTTGTATTTGTTATATTGTGAAGCTTGCTAATATACTTTTCGTTCGGTTGTATATCTTTTCTTGATATTTTGCTGTCGTAAAGTGTCTAATGTTTGAATATTGTGAAGTTCTGCTAACGTAAAGTGGCTAATGTATGAACATTGTGAAGTTATGCTAACGTAAAGTGTCTAATGTGTGAACATTGGGAAGTTCTGCTAACGTAAAGCGTCTAATGTATGAATATTGTGAAGTTCTGCTTGCGTAAAGTGGCTAATGTATGAACATTGTAAAGTTCTGCTAACGTAAAGTGGCTAATGTATAAACAGTGGGAAGTTCTGCTTACTTAAAGTGTCTAATGTATGAACATTGTAAAGTTCTGCTAACGTAAAGTGGCTAATGTATGAACATTGTAAAGTTCTGCTAAGTGTCTAATGTATGAACATTGTAAAGTTCTGCTAACGTAAAGTGTCTTATGTATGAACATTGTAAAGTTCTGCTAACGTAAAGTGGCTAATGTATGAACATTGTAAAGTTCTGCTAACGTAAAGTGGCTAATGTATGAACATTGTGACATTCTGCTAACCTAAAGTGTCTAATGTATAAACATTGTGAAGTTCTGCTAACGTAAAGTGGCTAATGTATGAACATTTTAAAGTTCTACTAACGTAAAGTGTCTAATGTATGAACATTGTGAAGTTCTACTAACGTAAAGTGGCTAATGTATGAACATTGTAAAGTTCTGCTAACGTAAAGTGGCTAATGTATGAACATTGTGAAGTTCTACTAACGTAAAGTGTCTAATGTATGAACATTGTGAAGTTCTACTAACGTAAAGTGGCTAATGTATGAACATTGTGAAGTTCAGCTAACGTAAAGTGGCTAATGTATGAACATTGTAAAGTTCTGCTAACGTAAAGTGGCTAATGTATAAACAGTGGGAAGTTCTCCTTACTTAAAGTGTCTAATGTATGAACATTGTAAAGTTCTGCTAACGTAAAGTGGCTAATGTATGAACATTGTAAATTTCTGCTAAGTGTCTAATGAATGAACATTGAAAAGTTCTGCTAACGTAAAGTGTCTTATGTATGAACATTGTAAAGTTCTGCAAACGTAAAGTGGCTAATGTATGAACATTGTGACATTCTGCTAACCTAAAGTGTCTAATGTATAAACATTGTGAAGTTCTGCTAACGTAAAGTGGCTAATGTATGAACATTGTAACGTTCTGCTAACGTAAAGTGTCTAATGTATGAACATTGTGAAGTTCTACTAACGTAAAGCGTCTAATGTATAAACATTGTGAAGTTCGGCTAACGTAAAGTGGCTAATGTATGAACATTGTGAAGTTCAGCTAACGTAAAGTGGCTAATGTATGAACATTGTGAAGTTCTGCTAATGTAAAGTGGCTAATGTATGAACATTGTAAAGTTCTGCTAACGTAAAGTGGCTAATGTATGAACATTGTAAAGTTCTGCTAACGTAAAGTGTCTAATGTATAAACATTGTGAAGTTCGGCTAACGTAAAGTGGCTAATGTATGAACATTGTGAAGTTCAGCTAACGTAAAGTGGCTAATGTATGAACGTTGTGAAGTTCTGCTAATGTAAAGTGGCTAATGTATGAACATTGTGAAGTTCTGCTAACGTAAAGTGGCTAATGTATAAACATTGTGAAGTTCTGATAACGTAAAATGTCTAATGTATGAACATTGTGAAGTTCTGCTAACGTAAAGTGTCTAATGTATGAACCTTTAGAAGTTTGAGTGAACGCAAAATGTGTGGCCATTTTGAAGTTTCAATTAATTTAAAATATTAACTGTTTTAAATGTGTTGAGTGTAAGTGAATGCAAAATCTGTAATGTTTTAAAATTTTGACGTTTGATAGATGTGAACATAAGAAAATTAAGCAGGCCTTCGTACTCAATTTGTTTAGCATCAGAAATTACAGCCCTGTCTTCATTCAATCTCTCTCACTCTCTCTCTCCCTCTCTCTCTCTCTCGCTCACTCTCTCTCTCTCACTCTCTCTCCCTCTCTCTCTCACTCCCTCTCTCTATCTCTCCCTCCCTCTCTCTCAATCTCTCTATATATATATATATATATATCGCTCACTCTCTCTCTCACTCTTTCTCCCTCTCTCTCACTCCCTCTCTCTCACTCCCTCTCTCTCTCACTCCCCCCTCTCTCTCAATGAAGAAACTTGGTCTACTTTCCACACATCTCCATGATCAAGCAAACGTGCTAGAGTGAATACCCGAGAATTGTGAAGATTCGCCATTTTCTTGTAGTTATAAACTTCTGAATGATCAGGAAAACGCTATCGTATATAAGTGACAGATTTTCTGCCGTCCCGATCCTTTTATACAGCGTATATTTTAGTGTATGAGAGAATAAAATGTTTAGTCCTTTCTTGTAGTTCCAGAACTTTTGCTAATCAAGCGTTTGTTTTTGTGTATGAGAAATTAAAAGATTCGTCACTCTCTTGTAGTTCCAAACCTGTAAATGATCAAGCGTATGTTTTAGTGTATGAGAAGATCAAATGTTCCATAGATTTCTTGTAGTTCCAGATCTGCTGCTAATCAAGCCTTTGTTTTAGTGTATGAGAAGATTAAATGATTCGTCGCTTTCTTGTAGTTCCAAACCTGTTAATGATCAAGCGTAGGTTTTAGTGTATGAGAGGATCAAATGTTCCATAGATTTATTGAAGTTCCAAACCTGTTGATCTGGGTTTCTCTCGGTAACGATTCCACATCACGGCGTTTAGGACAAGCTCATATTAGCCCCATCTCCCTGTTCAACAGGCAACCAAGCGTTTCCATGCAGAAGGTACCTTGGTAATCTGGTTAACTACTCATCTTGCCTTCCCTGTGAGTCTCGAGCGTGGCGCTTAGAGCCCAGAGCCACTCCTTGCTGTCTCATTCTCCCCAGGTGCGGATGTCCAGTAACTTCCATCTCACCTGTTCCCTCTTCTAAAGTTTTCACCCCACCTTTACCTTGTGTAGTCGCAGTACACTCCCATATATGGCCCTTCCAACCAGCTCATCTGCCTGCTAATTTCCAAACACACCTGAATACCCCGGGAACAATATCACTGTGACTCGCCACTGCTACTTCTGGATTGATTTAATACATCCCACACACACACACACACACACACGCACGCACGCACACACACACACACACAGACACACACACACACACACACACACACACACACGCACGCACGCACGCACGCACGCACACACACACACACACACACACACACAAAACGTGACGACATTTCTGAGCATGCTTTTCGAATCCGACACTATAACAGCATGTGGGGTTGAGACCTTTTCCACCCATCGGAACGCCTCAGGCACCGCCTCAACCTCAACTCTCATGCTGGAAGCGGTGATGTCACAGGCCAAGCTCTCTTCACCCACTCCTTTCTCCTATGCTTTTGCCACGAAGCCCAATCCATATTTCCCGCCCAGGGCAACCGATGCATCAGCGTATACAATCTGGTCTAGAGTTTTCCACTATCAGCTGCTGAACCTCTGCACGTTCGTAAAAGATCATAACCATGTTATACAGCTCCCTTCTCCGCCATCTGGTACCAGTTCTTCTCCTCGGCCAATTTCTTCAATTGTGCAGACCTTGTTGAATGTCTTTTCAGCCTGGACCATCCAGGATCTGCTCTTCTTTAGTCTGTCACCTCTCACAGTGTCCACTTACCTGGGCAGGATATGTTCCGTGTAGCTTGCCACTCTAAGACAGTACATGATATGTTCCGTATGGCTTGCCACTCTAAGATAGTACAGGATATGTTCCGTATGGCTTGCCACTCTAAGACAGTACATGATATGTTCCGTATGGCTTGCCATTCTAAGATAGTACAGGATATGTTTCGTATGGCTTGCCACTCTAAGACAGTACATGATATGTTCCGTATGGCTTGCCACTCTAAGACAGTACAGGATATGTTCCGTATGCCTTGCCACTCTAAGATAGTACAAGATATGTTCCGTATGGCTTGCCACTCTAAGATAGTACAAGATATGTTCCGTATGGCTTGCCACTCTAAGATAGTACAGGATATGTTCCGTATGGCTTGCCACTCTAAGATAGTACAGGATATGTTCCGTGTAGCTTGCCACTCTAAGATAGTACAGGATATGTTCCGTGTAGCTTGCCACTCTAAGATAGTACAGGATATGTTCCGTGTAGCTTGCCACTCTAAGATAGTACAGGATATGTTCCGTCTGGCTTGCCACTCTAAGATAGTACAGGATATGTTCCGTATTGCTTGCCACTCTGAGATAGTACAGGATATGTTCCGTATGGCTTGCCACTCTAAGATAGTACAGGATATGTTCCGTATGGCTTGCCACTCTAAGATAGTACAAGATATGTTCCGTATGGCTTGCCACTCTAAGATAGTACCCTCTACAGTGTAAGAAACTATTATTTTAGACTGTTGCGATTGGTTCAATTAGGAATAACTTTTAGCCAGTATGAGTGAGAGAGGTCAAATGTGCTGGACTAGATTTCGTTCATAACTATGGAAAATACTGCACAGAATAGAATGAAGTGGAGGAGTGGACTGTGAGGCCATTGTGAAACAGACAATGATGATGATGATGATGATGATGATGATGATGATGAGATATCAGGATCACATAAAAACAGTTAAACAAATGTATATACTCACCTGCAACTGAGGATCTGACGAATTCATTCCTTCCAAAACTTTTCTCTTCTGTCTCTCCTTTAACCACTGATTTGGCGACACGTAATCCATCATAACGGCCTGTAGACACTGCTCCGATAAACTCCAAGAATCAACAGTACGCTTATACTCCAGCTGAGATTTATATTGTCACATATGAGTCCCTCAGATATATACAAAAATAGACCAAGCTTAGTCGTTAGTTATTATCCGTTGTAAACTTAACTACACAACTTGCACCGTACACATGTAAATAAGAGCTCCCAAAACGACACACTGGACCACCTGCAGAGATTTTATGCAGCAAAAGTTATTATATGCTTAAGACTTCCTTATTTTCGAAGGAGCATTCACTGTCAACAGTGGTAATCAACTGCAGACATTGGGTTATGTCTCCTCTAGCACTACTCCCTCTTTCCTTTTCTCGTCCCTTATTCTCCATATGTTTGCTTCTCCTCCTCCTCCTTCTTCTTCTTCTTCTTCTTCTTCTTCTACTACTTCTTCATCTTTTTATTATTATTATTGTTATTATTATTATTATTATTATTATTATTATTATTATTATTATTATTATTATTATTATATCCTTCTCCCCTTTAATCATGTTCTGCCTTTTCCTATTCTCACCTAAAGCGGCCATCTTGACCACCCTAGCCGCGTTTTCACAAAGATTTCTTTTCTCTCAGTTAAAGACCGTTATCTCTCATTTGCTGTCAATAATATGCTGTTCGTTGACCTCCTGTGATGCCTAGTGTGTGCTGCAAACCAAAATCAGACATGAGCAGCTTTGATCTTCAAATTCATTGTTGAATGAATCGATCAACGCCTAATCCGCCAACAGCTGTACACCATCGGAGGGAAACTTAATACTTTATTTTAAATACGAACTAAGCCTGTACACTCTATTGATCAGAAGCGTATCTGTTATGTTGATATAGACGCCAAGCTTGTGTTCACATTAAAACAACTGAATAGACTACGATTTTGCGATGGGCACCCAATGAAACATGCAATCTTCTGTTAACATCAACAAAATACACTTTAGTATTTCCGCCGACCTTGCATTGGTTCTAGAAAGCGAACATACTTTGTTACGATGTTTAACAAAGTTTGTTTGTGATGTAAGTTTTATAAACCACATAATTATCTTCTGTAACATCAATGGAACATGAACTTTCCTTTATCTCCGCTAACTCTCGATGGTTCTGGAAAACGAACATATTTTCTTCGATGTTTAACAACTTTTGTTTATGATGTAAGCTGCCGACTCTTTCCGTCAAAGATTTTTTTGTAAGCAGACGGAATTTATCGTAAATGTGAAGTTACCCAGGTAAGTCACGTGACTATGGTGAGCTTACGGCGGCCATGAAACACACAATGAATCGGAAGAAACTATTCGCATTTCAGTTGAATTTATTCAGTTTTGTGCTTTATTTTATGTTGATGTAACTCTGTAGTAATGTACCTGATGAGATACAGCGAAATATGCCTGGCAATAAATTGTGCAATGTATTGTTTGTGTCCGCTTAAGTTTTATATATTTTTTTCTGTTGCTATTCTGTAGTGCATGCAGGCATTTTTGGGGAAATGTCTGGTGAGACAAGTCGACATGGGACGGAAATGGTGACCCTGCCTCATATTTCATGGTCTAGAATTTGTGAAAATCTATTACTTGACATCCTAAATGAAATATCTATTATGGGACTACCAATGCTTGTAATAGACCGTTTCACGTTACTCACGGTAAAGTGGGTCAACCTATCAAATATAATAGACTCTCTAAGTTTATTTTATTCTACAGTCTAATGTAGCGGAAAAATCACCGGCGCCTAAAAGATTTGCAGTGTTTAGTGAATACACCCATAGTTTAGCGAGCAATCAGCTTTAAATAGCCATAAACAGAACTTATTGTCATCACCGAAAAGAATGACATATCGCAGTATGAAATATACCTAAACTGCGTAATTCGTTAGCAAGTCAACAGGTACAAAAAATTTCGGAACAGTCAGAACATCTAGTGTCAGATGTCTTGGAACAGTCAGAACATCTAGTGTCAGATGTCTTGGAACAGTCAGAACATCTGGTGCTAGATGTCTTGGAACAGTCAGAACATCTGGTGCTAGATGTCTTGGAACAGTCAGAACATCTGGTGCTAGATGTCTTGGAACAGTCAGAACATTTGGTGCTAGATGTCTTGGAACAGTCAGAACATCTGGTGCTAGATGTCTTGGAACAGTCAGAACATCTGGTGCTAAATGTCTTAGAACAGTCAGAACATCTGGTGCTAGATGTCTTAGAACAGTCAGAACATCTGGTGTCAGATGTCTTAGAAAAGTCAGAACATCTGGTGCTAGATGTCTTGGAACAGTCAGAACATCTGGTGCTAGATGTCTTGGAACAGTCAGAACATCTAGTGTCAGATGTCTTAGAACAGTCAGAACATCTGGTGCTAGATGTCTTAGAACAGTCAGAACATCTGGTGCTAGATGTCTTAGAACAGTCAGAACATTTGGTGCTAGATGTCTTAGAACAGTCAGAACATCTGGTGCTAGATTTCTTGCAACAGTCAGAACATTTGGTGCTAGATGTCTTGGAACAGTCAGAACATCTGGTGCTAGATGTCTTAGAACAGTCAGAACATTTGGTGCTAGATGTCTTGGAACAGTCAGAACATCTGGTGCTAGATGTCTTGGAACAGTCAGAACATCTGGTGCTAGATGTCTTGGAACAGTCAGAACATCTGGTGCTAGATGTCTTAGAAGAGTCAGAACATCTGGTGCTAGATGTCTTGGAACAGTCAGAACATCTGGTGCTAGATGTCTTAGAACAGACAGAACATCTGGTGCTAGATGTCTTGGAACAGTCAGAACATCTGGTGCTAGATGTCTTAGAACAGTCAGAACATTTGGTGCTAGATGTCTTGGAACAGTCAGAACATCTGGTGCTAGATGTCTTGGAACAGTCAGAACATCTGGTGCTAGATGTCTTGGAACAGTCAGAACATCTGGTGCTAGATGTCTTAGAACAGTCAGAACATCTGGTGCTAGATGTCTTAGAACAGTCAGAACATCTAGTGTCAGATGTCTTAGAACAGTCAGAACATCTGGTGCTAGATGTCTTGGAACAGTCAGAACATCTGGTGCTAGATGTCTTAGAACAGTCAGAACATCTGGTGCTAGATGTCTTAGAACAGTCAGAACATTTGGTGCTAGATGTCTTGGAACAGTCAGAACATCCGGTGCTAGATGTCTTAGAACAGTCAGAACATTTGGTGCTAGATGTCTTGGAACAGTCAGAACATCTGGTGCTAGATGTCTTGGAACAGTCAGAACATCTGGTGCTAGATGTCTTGGAACAGTCAGAACATCTGGTGCTAGATTTCTTAGAACAGTCAGAACATCTGGTGTCAAATGTCTTAGAACAGTCAGAACATTTGGTGCTAGATGTCTTGGAACAGTCAGAACATCTGGTGCTAGATGTCTTGGAACAGTCAGAACATCTGGTGCTAGATTTCTTAGAACAGTCAGAACATCTGGTGTCAGATGTCTTAGAACAGTCAGAACATTTGGTGCTAGATGTCTTGGAACAGTCAGAACATCTGGTGCTAGATGTCTTGGAACAGTCAGAACATCTGGTGCTAGATGTCTTGGAACAGTCAGAACATCTGGTGCTAGATGTCTTAGAACAGTCAGAACATCTGATGCTAGATGTCTTAGAACAGTCAGAACATTTGGTGCTAGATGTCTTGGAACAGTCAGAACAGTCTGGTGCTAGATGTCTTGGAACATCTGGTGCTAGATGTCTTAGAACAGTCAGAACATTTGGTGCTAGATGTCTCGGAACAGTCAGAACATCTGGTGCTAGATGTCTTGGAACAGTCAGAACATCTGGTGCTAGATGTCTTGGAACAGTCAGAACATCTGGTGCTAGATGTCTTAGAACAGTCAGAACATTGGTGCTAGATGTCTTAGAACAGTCAGAACATTTGGTGCTAGATGTTGGGTGCTAGATGTCTTAGAACAGTCAGAACAGTCAGAACATGGTGCTAGATGTCTTAGAACAGTCAGAACATCTGGTGCTAGATGTCTTAAAAGTCAGTCAGAACATTAGAACAGTCAGCTAGATGTCTTGGAACAGTCAGAACATCTTGTCTTAGAAACAGAACTAGTGTCAGAGTCAGAACATTTGGTGCTAGATGTCTTGGAACAGTCAGAACATCTGGTGCTAGATGTCTTAGAACAGAAACATCTGGTGCTAGATGTCTTAGAACAGTCAGAACATTTGGTGCTAGATGTCTTAGAACAGTCAGAACATCTGGTGCTAGATGTCTTGGAGAACAGTCAGAACATCAGAACATGGGTGCTAGATGTCTTAGAACAGTCAGAACATCTGGTGCTAGATGTCTTAGAACAGTCAGAACATTTGGTGCTAGATGTCTTAGAATGGAACAGTCAGAACATCTGGTGCTAGATGTCTTAGAACAGTCAGAACATCTGGTGCTAGATGTCTTAGAACAGTCAGAACATCTGGTGCTAGATGTCTTAGAACAGTCAGAACATTGGTGCTAGTCTTAGAACAGTCAGTCTTGCTAGATGTCTTACAGTCAGAACATCTGGTGCTAGATGTCTTGAACAGTCAAACAGTGCAGAACATTCAGAACATGGTGCTAGATGTCTTAGAACAGTCAGAACATTTGGTGCTAGATGTCTTAGAAACAGTCAGGTGCTAACATCTGGTGCTAGATGTCTTAGAACAGTCAGAACATCTGGTGCTAGATGTCTTAGAACAGTCAGAACATCTGGTGCTAGATGTCTTAGAACAGTCAGAACATCTGGTGCTAGATGTCTTGGAACAGTCAGAACATCTGGTGCTAGATGTCTTAGAACAGTCAGAACATTTGGTGCTAGATGTCTTAGAACAGTCAGAACATCTGGTGCTAGATGTCTTAGAACAGTCAGAACTTCTGGTGCTAGATGTCTTAGAACAGTCAGAACATCTGGTGGTGCTAAATGTCTTAGAACAGTCAGAACATTTGGTGCTAGATGTCTTAGAAACATCTGGTGCTAGTCAGAAACATCTGGTGCTAGATGTCTTGGAACAGTCAGTGGTGCTAGATGTCTTAGAACAGTCAGAACATCTGGTGCTAGATGTCTTAGAACAGTCAGAACATCTGGTGCTAGATGTCTTAGAACAGTCAGAACATCTGGTGCTAGATGTCTTAGAACAGTCAGAACATCTGGTGCTAGATGTCTTAGAAACAGTCAGAACATCTGGTGCTAGATGTCTTAGAACAGTCAGAACATCTGGTGCTAGATGTCTTAGAACAGTCAGAACATCTGGTGCTAGATGTCTCTGGTGCTAGATGTCTTAAACAGTCAGAACATCTGGTGCTAGATGTCTTAGAACAACAGTCAGAACATCTGGTGCTAGATGTCTTGGAAAAACATCTGGTGCAGTCAGAACATCTGGTGCTAGATGCTAGTGTCTTAGAACAGTCAGAACATCTGGTGCTAGATGTCTTAGAACAGTCAGAACATCTGGTGCTAGATGTCTTAGAACAGTCAGAACATTTGGTGCTAGATGTCTTAGAACAGTCAGAACATCTGGTGCTAGATGTCTTAGAACAGTCAGAACATCTGGTGCTAGATGTCTTGCTCAGAACAGTCAGAACATCTGGTGCTAGATGTCTTAGAACAACAGTCAGAACATCTGGTGGTGCTAGATGTCTTAGAACAGTCAGAACATCTGGTGCTAGATGTCTTGGAACAGTCAGAACATCTGGTGCTAGATGTCTTAGAACAGTCAGAACATCAGATGTCTTGGTGAACATCTGGTGCTAGATGTCTTAGAACAGTCAGAACATCTGGTGCTAGATGTCTTAGAACAATCAGAACATCTGGTGCTAGATGTCTTAGAACAGTGAGAAAACATCTAGTGCTAGATGTCTTGGAACAGTCAGAACATCTGGTGTCAGATGTCTTAGAACAGTCAGAACATCTGGTGCTAGATGTCTTAGAACAGTCAGAATCTGGTGCTAGATGTCTTATTTGGTGCTAGATGTCTTAGAACAGTCAGAACATCTGGTGCTAGATGTCTTGGAACAGTCAGAACATCTGGTGCTAGATGTCTTAAAACAGTAAGAACATCTGGTGCTAGATGTCTTGGAACAGTCAGAACATCTGGTGCTAGATGTCTTAGAACAGTCAGAACATTTGTGCTAGATGTCTTAGAACAGTTAGAACATCTGGTGCTAGATGTCTTGGAACAGTCAGAACATCTGGTGCTAGATTTCTTGCAACAGTCAGAACATCTGGTGCTAGATGTCTTAAAACAGTCAGAACATCTGGTGCTAGATGTCTTGGAACAGTCAGAACATCTGGTGCTAGATGTCTTAGAAACAGTCAGAACATTTGGTGCTAGATGTCTTAGAAACAGTCAGAACATCTGGTGCTAGATGTCTTAGAACAGTCAGAACATCTGGTGCTAGATGTCTTAGAACAGTGAGAACATCTAGTGCTAGATGTCTTGGAACAGTCAGAACATCTGGTATCAGATGTCTTAGAACAGTCAGAACATCTGGTGCTAGATGTCTTAGAACAGTCAGAACATCTGGTGCTAGATGTCTTAGAACAGTCAGAACATCTGGTGCTAGATGTCTTGGAACAGTCAGAACATCTAGTGCTAGATGTCTTAGAACAGTCAGAACATCTGGTGCTAGATGTCTTGGAACAGTCAGAACATCTGGTGTCAGATGTCTTGGAACAGTCAGAACATCTGGTGCTAGATGTCTTAGAACAGTCAGAACATCTGGTGCTAGATGTCTTGGAACAGTCAGAACATCTGGTGCTAGATGTCTTAGAACAGTCAGAACATCTGGTGCTAGATGTCTTAGAACAGTCAGAACATCTGGTGCTAGATGTCTTAGAACAGTCAGAACATCTGGTGCTAGATGTCTTAGAACAGTCAGAACATCTGGTGCTAGATGTCTTAGGACAGTCAGAACATCTGGTGTCAGATGTCTTAGAACAGTCAGAACATCTGGTGCTATATGTCTTAGAACAGTCAGAACATCTGGTGTCAGATGTCTTAGAACAGTCAGAACATCTGGTGTCAGATGTCTTAGAACAGTCAGAACATCTGGTGTCAGATGTCTTAGAACAGTCAGAACATCTGGTGCTAGATGTCTTAGAACAGTCAGAACATCTGGTGTCAGATGTCTTAAAACAGTCAGAACATCTGGTGCTAGATGTCTTAGAACAGTCAGAACATCTGGTGCTAGATGTCTTGGAACAGTCAGAACATCTGGTGCTAGATGTCTTGGAACAGTCAGAACATTTGGTGCTAGATGTCTTAGAACAGTCAGAACATTTGGTGCTAGTTGTCTTAGAACAGTCAGAACATCTGGTGCTAGATGTCTTAGAACAGTCAGAACATCTGGTGCTAGACGTCTTAGAACAGTCAGAACATCTGGTGCTAGATGTCTTAGAACAGTCAGAACATTTGGTGCTAGATGTCTTGGAACAGTCAGAACATCTGGTGCTAGATGTCTTAGAACAGTCAGAACATTTGGTGCTAGATGTCTTGGAACAGTCAGAACATCTGGTGCTAGATGTCTTAGAACAGTCAGAACATCTGGTGCTAGATGTCTTAGAACAGTCAGAACATTTGGTGCTAAATGTCTTAGAACAGTCAGAACATTTGGTGCTAGATGTCTTAGAACAGTCAGAACATTTGGTGCTGGATGTCTTAGAACAGTCAGAACATCTGGTGCTAGATGTCTTAGAACAGTCAGAACATCTGGTGCTAGATGTCTTAGAACAGTCAGAACATCTGGTGCTAGATGTCTTAGAACAGTCAGAACATTTGGTGCTAAATGTCTTAGAACAGTCAGAACATCTGGTGCTAGATGTCTTAGAACAGTCAGAACATTTGGTGCTAGATGTCTTAGAACAGTCAGAACATCTGGTGCTAGATGTCTTGGAACAGTCAGAACATTTGGTGCTAAATTTCTTGCAACAGTCAGAACATCTGGTGCTAGATGTCTTAAAACAGTAAGAACATCTGGTGCTAGATGTCTTGGAACAGTCACAACTTCTGGTGCTAGATGTCTTAGAACAGTCAGAACATTTGGTGCTAGATGTCTTAGAACAGTCAGAACATCTGGTGCTAGATGTCTTGGAACAGTCAGAACATCTGGTGCTAGATTTCTTGCAACAGTCAGAACATCTGGTGCTAGATTTCTTGCAACAGTCAGAACATTTGGTGCTAGATGTCTTAAAACAGTCAGAACATCTGGTGCTAGATGTCTTGGAACAGTCAGAACATCTGGTGCTAGATGTCTTAGAACAGTCAGAACATTTGGTGCTAGATGTCTTAGAACAGTCAGAACATCTGGTGCTAGATGTCTTAGAACAATCAGAACATCTGGTGCTAGATGTCTTAGAACAGTGAAAACATCTAGTGCTAGATGTCTTGGAACAGTCAGAACATCTGGTGTCAGATGTCTTAGAACAGTCAGAACATCTGGTGCTAGATGTCTTAGAACAGTCAGAACATTTGGTGCTAGATGTCTTAGAACAGTGAGAACATCTGGTGCTAGATGTCTTGGAACAGTCAGAACATCTGGTGCTAGATGTCTTAAAACAGTAAGAACATCTGGTGCTAGATGTCTTGGAACAGTCACAACATCTGGTGCTAGATGTCTTAGAACAGTCAGAACATTTGGTGCTAGATGTCTTAGAACAGTTAGAACATCTTGTGCTAGATGTCTTGGAACAGTCAGAACATCTGGTGCTAGATTTCTTGCAACAGTCAGAACATCTGGTGCTAGATGTCTTAAAACAGTCAGAACATCTGGTGCTAGATGTCTTGGAACAGTCAGAACATCTGGTGCTAGATGTCTTAGAACAGTCAGAACATTTGGTGCTAGATGTCTTAGAACAGTCAGAACATCTGGTGCTAGATGTCTTAGAACAGTCAGAACATCTGGTGCTAGATGTCTTAAAACAGTGAGAACATCTAGTGCTAGATGTCTTGGAACAGTCAGAACATCTGGTATCAGATGTCTTAGAACAGTCAGAACATCTGGTGCTAGATGTCTTAGAACAGTCAGAACATCTGGTGCTAGATGTCTTAGAACAGTCAGAACATCTGGTGCTAGATGTCTTGGAACAGTCAGAACATCTAGTGCTAGATGTCTTAGAACAGTCAGAACATCTGGTGCTAGATGTCTTGGAACAGTCAGAACATCTGGTGTCAGATGTCTTGGAACAGTCAGAACATCTGGTGCTAGATGTCTTAGAACAGTCAGAACATCTGGTGCTAGATGTCTTGGAACAGTCAGAACATCTGGTGCTAGATGTCTTAGAACAGTCAGAACATCTGGTGCTAGATGTCTTAGAACAGTCAGAACATCTGGTGCTAGATGTCTTAGAACAGTCAGAACATCTGGTGCTAGATGTCTTAGAACAGTCAGAACATCTGGTGCTAGATGTCTTAGGACAGTCAGAACATCTGGTGTCAGATGTCTTAGAACAGTCAGAACATCTGGTGCTATATGTCTTAGAACAGTCAGAACATCTGGTGTCAGATGTCTTAGAACAGTCAGAACATCTGGTGTCAGATGTCTTAGAACAGTCAGAACATCTGGTGTCAGATGTCTTAGAACAGTCAGAACATCTGGTGCTAGATGTCTTAGAACAGTCAGAACATCTGGTGTCAGATGTCTTAGAACAGTCAGAACATCTGGTGCTAGATGTCTTAGAACAGTCAGAACATCTAGTGTCAGATGTCTTAGAACAGTCAGAACATCTAGTGCTAGATGTCTTGGAACAGTCAGAACATCTGGTGCTAGATGTCTTGGAACAGTCAGAACATCTGGTGTCAGATGTCTTGGAACAGTCAGAACATCTAGTGCTAGATGTCTTGGAACAGTCAGAACATCTGGTGTCAGATGTCTTGCAGAAATAGAACAGAATCGTCCAGGCAAAAGTGGCCTTTAGCGAGGCGCAAAAGGTGCTCACGAGTAAGAATATGTCAAATGCAGTAATTGAAAAGAGTGATACGGTGATACGTAGAACATGTGAGGTTACACGCATCTGGGACAAGGACAGTCAGGAAACAAGCTGAAAAACATTCACTAGCGACAGAGATGTGGATTGTAAAAGAAATACACAGGTTAGGACAGTTCGACCTCGCGACAGAGATGTGGATTGTAAAAGAAATACACAGGTTAGGACAGTTCGAATTAGACGGTGTGCATTTTTTTAGACCTGTTATTTGAAGTATTGGAATCGGCAGCTTTGTAAAGAAAACTGACAAAGTTGGTGAAAAGAGAGCAATAAGAAAGACAGATAAATACCCGGATGACTCGACTGCATGAACTGGACGATGCAAGAACATTGACTTGATCCCTGGTTCACGTCATCGTGTGAGATGGGCGAAACATGGTCTTTGCGGGGACTGACCTACTAGTGAAAACTAGATGTTTGTTTATAAGTTTAAAAACAATTCTCAAAAAAAAAAAAAAAAACCTAACTATTATGAGCTTGCATACCAAATTTCAACAACTAGCCCCACTGGGGAACGAAATTTTTCGTTATTTTTAAGCCACATCCCAGGTGTTGTCGGAGTCGCTAATGTAACTGCTACAGGATGAACAGAGTTTCTGGGACTTGTGCCCGAGTGATCCTCATCCAAATGGTGGCACTTTGTGTCGCCGGGTATTGGTCACTCGTTGTACGGTCCTGGTGGGGTCCAACAACATTCACACACACACACACACAATTTCAACACCTTAGACCGAACAGTTACTTATAGTTCTGGAATAAACTACAAAGGATCTCAGAGCACACTATTATCACGTGTCTTTAGATAGGCTACATACTGCAACTGTTTTCTTTTGACTAGCACATCACTTTCCAGTAACAAAAACGTCAGTTGCTACTTACTTGAGAATTCGTTAAGGCGACTGCCCGAACACAGGGCTCTCGTGGGTGGAGTGTGGCGGCAGCGCTAGCGCGGCCTCAGATACCCCCACACCCTCCACCACCCCCGTCTCCAAAGCCTGCACTGGTAATTTTTAGAGTTTTTGAAAAAAAAATAAAAAATAAAAAGGAGATATTTCTACTCAGCAAGAAATTTTATTTCTTATTAAAGCGATTGCAATTATTTACCAAATTATTCACTTGTAATTACTCTAATTTTCGCTTCTATTTAGTAAAATACTGTATTTCTACATACTAAAAGTTCAAATTCTACTAAGTAAAGTATCAGTTACTACACACACAAATTTCCAGTTTAACTTACAAAATTATCCATCTCTCCTGTTAATATTTTTATTCCTGAGTATTAGGTTAAAACTTCCATTTCTACTTACTAAATCTTTCATTCCTACTTACTAAAACTTTCATTTTTACCTATTAAAACTTCCTTTTGTATTGAATAAAACTTTCATTTATATACACTAAAACGTATTTTTCTCACTAGAGTTTCCCTTTCTACTTACTATAGTTTCAAGTCTCCTAAAAACAAGAGTTGTTGCCTGTTTTCCGTGTCAATGATTGTGTGAATCTGCGGCTACAAGCCATTTATTGTACGATATTAGGGATATGTAATAATGGGTAGAGTCCAAATTGTGGTTCTCACAGTCTGTTTAATATTAGGTTTTTTTTTCTTTCTTTAAAAAAAATAATAATTATAACGTCTGTTCAAATCTTGTATGTCCTGTTATCATCACCAGTATTGCCATATATATCATTACTATCTTATCACTATCATCACCACTATCATCATTCACAGCAGCAGTATACTCAGGATTATATTTATCGATTTCTTCGTCATCATCGCCATAATGTCATCGACAACTATTTACTAAAAATTCAATTAATTATCTTCGTCATTATAACCGCTACAGTCACCCCATCAGTAGCATACTCCCCAGTTAAATCCATTTTATGAACAGATACGTTTGACGTGTAAAGTGATTAATTAAACTGATTTATGAACAGTAGGCTTCCTTTAGGTGTTGACCGGTTAAACTGATTTATGAACAATAGGCTTCCTTTAGGTGTTGACCGGTTAAACTGATTTATGAACAATAGGCTTCCTTTAGGTGTTGACCGGTTAAACTGATTTATGAACAATAGGCTTCCTTTAGGTGTTGACCGGTTAAACTGATTTATGAACAATAGGCTTCCTTTAGGTGTTGACTGGTTAAACTGATTTATAAACAATTAGCTTCCTTTAGGTGTTGACCGGTTAAACTGATTTATGAACAATAGGCTTCCTTTAGGTGTTGACCGGTTAAACTGATTTATGAACAATAGGCTTCCTTTAGGTGTTGACCGGTTAAACTGATTTATGAACAATTAGCTTCCTTTAGGTGTTGAGTGGTTAAACTGATTTATGAACAATAGGCTTCCTTTAGGTGTTGAGTGGTTAAACTGATTTATGAACAATTAGCTTCCTTTAGGTGTTGAGTGGTTAAACTGATTTATAAACAATTAGCTTCCTTTAGGTGTTGAGTGGTTAAACTGATTTATGAACAATAGGCTTCCTTTAGGTGTTGACTGGTTAAACTGATTTATGAACAATAGGCTTCCTTTAGGTGTTGACTGGTTAAACTGATTTATGAACAATAGGCTTCCTTTAGGTGTTGACTGGTTAAACTGATTTATAAACAATTAGCTTCCTTTAGGTGTTGAGTGGTTAAACTGATTTATAAACAATTAGCTTCCTTTAGGTGTTGAGTGGTTAAACTGATTTATAAACAATTAGCTTCCTTTAGGTGTTGAGTGGTTAAACTGATTTATGAACAATAGGCTTCCTTTAGGTGTTGAGTGGTTAAACTGATTTATGAACAATTAGCTTCCTTTAGGTGTTGAGTGGTTAAACTGATTTATGAACAATAGGCTTCCTTTAGGTGTTGACCGGTTAAACTGATTTATAAACAATTAGCTTCCTTTAGGTGTTGAGTGGTTAAACTGATTTATAAACAATTAGCTTCCTTTAGGTGTTGACCGGTTAAACTGATTTATGAACAATAGGCTTCCTTTAGGTGTTTACTGGTTAAACTGATTTATAAACAATTAGCTTCCTTTAGGTGTTGAGTGGTTAAACTGATTTATAAACAATAGGCTTCCTTTAGGTGTTGACTGGTTAAACTGATTTATGAACAATTAGCTTCCTTTAGGTGTTGAGTGGTTAAACTGATTTATAAACAATAGGCTTCCTTTAGGTGTTGACTGGTTAAACTGATTTATAAACAATAGGCTTCCTTTAGGTGTTGAGTGGTTAAACTGATTTATAAACAATTAGCTTCCTTTAGGTGTTGAGTAGTTTAACTGATATATGAGCAGTTAGCTTTATTTAGCATATAAAGTAGTTAATTAAACTGATTTATGAACAGTTAGCGTCCTTTAGCAGGTAAAATGTTCAGACTGATTCATAAACAATTAGCTCCCGTTGAGGTGTAAAAATTTTAATTGATTTATAAAAGATTAGCTTCCTTTAGCTTGTAAAATTGTTACATTGATTTATGGGGCCAAGAGGATTATTCCCTTAGCCACGCTGATACGACGAACAGTCTTCTGTTCATCCCTGTACATTACAGTACCCCATAAACAGAAAGATGAGAACCGATGTGGTATATCGGCAGAAAAACAGATAAGGTGTCAGGACGCCGTGTGGAGCTCACACATAGAGTTACGGCCCAGTGCTCTTTGCCAAGATCATTTCTGTCTCGTCTTGTGATAAAGATAATTAATTACTATTTCTGATTTCTGATAAAAACCCACTATGCTATACATGGCTTTACAGCACTGTGTGCTGAACAAGGATGATACTCAGATAGCTGCAGTGCGAGGTAATTACAATAATGGATACACGTTTCAATTCTAAAAGTGACCGAAAAGCCACTAGTTATGAGGAGATATGTAGGCAGATACACTGCGCCTTTTATTGCGACTGGAGAAATGTCCTAATCTAGAGTAATCGATAAGGTAAAAGACACTTTACAGCGTCTTTAGGCCAACTGGGCAATATGACACTAGACATAATTTATAGTCCAATGGTAATGAAAGAGCTGACCAGCTGGCAAGTAATGCACGAATGCAAATGGGAAAAAGCATGGACAGAACTAATATCATCAACCCCGTACGGATTAGGTTGGGAGATAATGGCAAATCTCTGACGCTAACACGACTTCGTGACCGAGAAATTTAGCTTCGTGAAGCATGATTATGCCGTATTAGAGGTAAATACAGGAGATACTATAACCAACTCCTCATGGGAACAATAAGTAGAGGTACCTTGAAGTGGCTGCTGCATCGGAGGACTGAGCATGCATGGGGATGCCCAATGTGCAAAGACGTCGACTGTGATAACATAACATATAGACCAATCGGCACTCGGTAGTAATGTGGTTAACATCACGCCGGCCGTCTTTACTTCCCATGACAGCAGATGCTCACAGGAAGTTTCATTTTCTGCCAATAAGGGATTTTTTTAAAAAAAGATCACGCAGTCCTAGTCACTGAGAAATGAATAGTTTATTATGATTTCTACTACTGTCACTTCATTTAAGTCCTTCCATATTACAACGAGGTGACAGTAAATCAGATAGAGAAAAAACCAGTAGAATTGGCTCAGGTCCCTTACAAATTCACAGGGAGGTAAAGGGACTCAAGTCACCAAAGCTTTTATTAAGTGCTTAATAATATTATTACGGAAAGTTAGTAAATTAGTAAAAACATTTCTGGAAGCTGTGGAAATGTTGTTTTCTAAACGAATGATGGGAATAAACTGGACAGATAAAAAAAGAGTAATGTAGATGTCTCGAAACAAACTGACTCACGAGGAGAACTGACTGCCCACATAAAAAAGAGACAATCTACATTCTTGGGTCATGTGATGAGAGGGAGAAAACTAGAGTACATCGTGACGGTAGGAAACGTTGGAGAGTAGGAGAGGCTGAGGGAGACCGAGATAACAGATGCAGGACAGTTTGACATCATGGCATGGAAGATCATCTGTGTCAGAGTTGATTGAAAGCACACGAGACAGAAGGTCGTGGATTGACATAACTACCAACGCCACACGGCACGGACTCGAGGAAGGATAATAATATTAATAATAATAATACAAATATTTTGCTGAATAGCACATAGTTATAGTAATATATTAAAAATAATATTATATAAACATAAACCTAAAATTAATGTTATATGGGGGGTAGGGTTGTTGGGGGGGGGGGGGGTAGGGTTGTTGGGGGGGGGGTATAAGAGGAGACTGGAACAGCTTAGGCCATGTCATCATCCTCATCAGGTGCCTTGCCGACTGGCGTGATCGATCATGCCTCTCCATAATCCACGATTACAAATGTACAGGGGGAAAAGGGAAAAGGGTGGAAGGGGGTGGCAGGCTCAAAGTGCCAATGATCCAAGGTTGCTGGCTCCACTATCGTCAACAGTCGTTCTTTCTTCACACGTGGAGTCCAAGTTGTAGTTTGATTACATGATTAACGCCGTCATCAGTTTTTTCCCCCGCCTAATTAAAAAGTTCTTTCTCCGACGACAGAAAATGGCGAGCAGCTTAAGTGCACAGACGGCGGGAGAATGCCTGATTACTGTTTGCTCCTAGTCTCCACGATTTGTGGTAACGACTGCAGCAATTAATTCCTGGGTACATAGCCACATCTGACAGTGCAATCAGCGGTACCAGGACGGGTGAAGCTGTCTGTGAAAGCTGTGTAAACATTGTGAGGAAGGCGAACGGGGAGACATGCAAGGGAGAAAATACGTTGTTTTCAGTTATATATTTGTCTTCTTCTTCTTCTTCTTCTTCTTCTTCTTCTGCTTCTTCTTCTTCTTCTTCTTCTTCTTCTTCTTCTTCTTCTTCTTCTTCTTCTTCTTCTTCTTCTTCTTCTTTCTTCTACTTCTTCTTCTTCTCCTTCTTTACACAGATGGTTCTGTAATCCGCCACGTTAGAAGCTCGTGGGCTTTCACGGCTCAGTTTGGAAGGGAGAGTGGTGAAGGAAGATTGTGGAGCTTTTGCCGTAACTACAAGTAGTTTGACTATGGAGGTCATGGCTGTGACTAAAGCAACAACATGACTTGAGACACAGACTTTCACTGGAGCATGCTTTTTATGTGATTCGATGAGTATGCTCAGGAAGATAGAGAAGGGCTGGTTTCGAAGGCAGTGGCTGGTGGCTCTAAAGCGTTCACGGCTGACAAGGATAAGTTTCATTTTCGTGACAGGGCACGCGGGTACAAGTAAATGAGCAATCTGATAGACTTGCAGGTAAGGCTACTGTGAAAGCCTGACAAGCCATGGACCAGGCTGATATACTAAATGTTATACGGGATTTAGGACTTTTGCGTGACCCAATTGAGAACTGTGTATCTGTAACCATGGCCAGACTGCAAGAACAGCAAGTTAAACGGGGTGTTGTCAAACAAGAACACTATGGGGGTAGCCGAAGAAGAATATAAACGAACACAGAACTGGTGTCTTTAGCCGCTACACGCGGCGGGATTTACTGAGGGGATCCGTGCACTTATGGACTGACTAGGCAAGGATGAGGATAAAATGAGGTTATCTGTCGACTATCAAACTAAATACTTCTTCTTCTTCTTCTTCTTCTTCTTCTTCTTCTTCTTCTTCTTCTTTTTCTTCTTCTACTTCTTCCTTTTCTTCTTCTTCTTCTTTTTCTTTCTTTTTCTGCCTCTTCTTCTTCTTTCCTTTTCTTTTTCTTCATCTTCTTCTTCTTCTTTCCTTTTCTTCTTCTTCTTCTTCTTCTTCTTCTTCTTCTTCTTCTTCTTCTTCTTCTTCTTCTTCTTCTTCTTCTTCTTCTTCTTCTTCTTATTCTTCTTCCTATACTTCTTCTTCTGCATCTTCGTCTGCATTTCTTCTTCATCTTCTTCTTTTTTTCTCTTCTTTTTCTTTTTCTTCTTCTTCTTCTTCTTCTTCTTCTTCTTCTTCTTCTTCTTCTTCTTCTTCTTCTTCTTCTTCTTCTTCTTCTTCTTCTTCTTCTTCTTCTTCTTCTTCTTCTTCTTTTCTTCTTCTTTTTTTTTCTTTTTTTTTCTCCTTTTTCTTCTTTTTAAATCTCCTCCTCCTCTCATTCTCTTCGTGCTTCTCGAACATCTTCCCTAACTCCTTTTTTTGTTGGCATAGTTTATAAACTGGCGGTTAACCTGTCTGGTTTCAAGAGGTACCCCTAGCTAATACAAAAGATTGGACTGAAGCCTGACATGGTGTTAAACAAGGCTGCAGCGCGTCAGCTAGCGTGATATAACTGAGCCTAGCGTACCAGTCGCGAATAGAAGACTAACACCTGTACAAGCTTGAGAAGTATAATGATCTGGTAACCAGTCTGAGAAATGATGACAGGTACAGAGTAAAACTCTTTACCGTTGAGGTCAGCGCAAGAGGGGTGAGAACCGCTGGTCTAAAGTGAGTAACCTTCTGTAATCAACAAAACAGTCCAAGACCGTCCCCATCTAACGGGTTATGCTGATGACGTCACCTTACCGTATCGTTAGCCCGGGTTGGTGACGTCAGCAGCATGGTCTGTCCTGAACAGTCCCACTGGCATATATCTTGTCTTTGAACATGACGATGCTCATAATTTTAAGTGGGGAAATCGGAAGCAGCCAATAAATTCTCTCCAGATGTCTGTAACTACTTGTTTACAGTACTCTCCCCTAGCCGAAGACCATTTTTGGTCCTCTGTAAACATTTTCAGCAAGTATTTCCAAATCTAGCAGCGACCGAAGACTCCACGAAGATTCACCTACGCTGAAAGTCAGCGCGTGCGCGCGCACACACACACACACTCACACGTGTTTTCTTTTGCCAGTAAACGCCAACATAAATCGATGCTTTAAGTTAAACGCCGGGAATTAGCTCAAAGCGTGGGCGACCGTTATTTAAATGTGGCCAAATAAAGGAAAATAACCCTGCGTTTGACTACTTCAGATAATATCAGGACTATTTCTATTAGGCCGAAGTATCTAGTACAATGAAATCTTGAATTCGCTGTCCGATGCACCAGTTACACAAACCTTATATCAGCGTGATCCATTATAAAGTGCTTTGCCACCTGGAGTCGGTGATCATGCCTCTCCACGAACAGATTCATTCAACAGTGTGAATCATCAGTTGCATGGGCTGACACCTTTTCATGCCATGACAAAAAGCTGTCTAAATAGTCATTATACTTCCCGTCCTTTTAAGGACGACATTTTTCGTTACTTGAAGCCCTACTCTGGCTCTTTCCAGGGGCCGCAATATAGCCTGGCTATAAATATGGCCTAAGGGCTGAACGCGGTTTCTGGGACCTCTCCACGGTGATCTTCACCCACATGGTGGCACTTTGTGTCATCGGGTGATTATCGCTTGTGTGATGTCCTGGTGGGGTAGAAAGTCAGCCAGTCAGACAAAAGGCTGTGAATTATTTTCAGCGTTGTCTTCCACTGTCTCCTTCTCGACAGATCTTTCCGGTGATCACAACATGTTATAGTTTCCTTACTCTCGCAAAATGACCGAAACATGATGACTTCTGTCTCTTATCGTAACTGTGGAGTTAAAATACACAAGCTTCCATCACCCAGCCACTACATCAGGGTACCATCGATTTTGCCAGTACTTACCAATGTCTAGGGCGCACTAGGACAGAGATCTGTGAGCCTGCGGATTTAGGGACCCACATCTAGAGAAGTCAGTTAGGATTTCATTTTGCCCTGACTAAACCAACATCGATTAACTTACCTGCCATTCGATCCTGTGTGTCACAAATGAGAGCCCAGCGCTCTTAACCACTCGACCAGATGCTGCTGGTATCGAGGTACATCAGTGGTCTATGCGATACGTCCTTAGGATGTCCGCTAAAACCACTTCTTATTGTTAACGCTGGCGTCTGTGGCCAAGGGTTACCAACGTGGTTGTAATTTCAAAAATATCTGGGCTGCTTCGTGTCCCTGGGCGATTTCCCTTTTGTTAGGGGAAGAGCAGTTTAGGGAGTAATGGGAGAAAATGAGGAGCCGTTAAAGATCAGAAAGGATAAGAGTGAGAAGACAATATAGACTGACTAGGTATGTCGTGGCGCTCAGCATAGGTACTCTCAACCTTGGATCAATTTAAAAGAGGCAGATAAGAAAAGTGAGGTTCTTTGAACAGAGGCCGCAGGAATGTCTGTGACCCTTGAAGTTCTGTTACACCAGTGCAACACTGACCATTACTCTATACGATGGCTAATATAAGTTTACAACACTATTTGAAAAGTTACACTCTAAAAAAATCAATAGAACTCCATCAAGGAATTCCAGAGAAATTTGACTAAAAAGCTCAACAAAATGGGAGAGCAGAAAAACGTGCACAAAACAACACAAATTTCTGCACGTTTTTCTTGTATTAGCTAGACTGCAGTCACCCCCATATTTTCACCATTTTAAAACTCCGCCAACTAGATTCAAGATTACACAAAAATAACAAGTTTATTAAAGTCAATAATATCTCTCCGAACGATATGATCAACTGATAACACTAAAAATAAGCTGAATTCGCAAAGCGGAAAAATAGTAATATATTATTAATAAGAAGTTAACAAGCCGGTCTTATAAGCCAAGGATTTTCTCAAATAACAAACACCCAGTTGTTTGACTTCTCATGTGCTAAACAAATTCTGTCGTTTCACGAACAGATTCTGTTGTTTCACGACTCAAAGTTATACTTCGGCATATGCGCCTGTAACTTTCCAGAGTAGTATATTTCTTTTAGTCGACTTTAGGGTATAAGCACCTGTCGACTCTCTGAGCACAATCTGTCTCTCTCAGTCCTTGCTTTGGCATATTTACTTTTCCTAAGTAACGCTCACCTTGGCCGTTTGTCCTAGTTCTTCATGCTGACTCAGAGTTCAACATCTCTTTAATATATACAAACTAGTTCCTGTGCCTCATCCGGGTTGCTGTTCTTAGATAACCTATTTGTTTCCTGCTTCTCTCTTCTCTGTCTCCAAATTTCCATCGTCCTTTTAAGCCTTTTAGGTCAACAGCCTAGTAATTTCTGTAGGCTTGGCTATCCACTCTTAATGTTGTGGGTTTTCCAGAGCTTTGTGTGTGTATTCTGCTCTAGCAGTTTCGGTTACTGGGGTTTTCCATAGCTTGATTAGTTATGCACATTCTCAACTATCGTTCTTAGTTCAATTGTCCTTTAGAGGTCTTCCTACCAGCATCTTTGTCTGTCTTCTTAGGCCAATGCTGTGTGTGCTTTTAATCTTTGTCTCTTCCTTCCACAGTGTATAGGTATATTGGCCTACAGAGGTCATGTTCTACTAGCTTTGTCCCGCACCTACGTCTATTTTTTTTTTTTTTTGAGTTAATGCTACCAATGTTATATTATACTATGTAGCGACATTCTAATTCTCAAGCGATTCTATACCTCTTTATTCCTCTGTTGTGTTTTTTTCCTTCTATTTTCTTCTTGTAGAATTCGTGACTGTAATCAGTACTGTCACATTCGGCTGCATGTGTTTTGGCAGTAGATCGCTTGGTTCGACGGGGATGTTAAGCAACTAACTATTGATATATTTAAATGTGTAACAGGATTTGATTCTGCTGTATTGCTATCTTAAATCTCTACGTTCAGTAGTTTGCCATTGCCACTGAACAGTCAGCTCTCGGTACTACTGTCGAAACCAGCGTAAGACAAATCTTCCGCAGCAGGGATCGAACCCAGCACCCCAGCATTACAAAACGCATTCACAACATCAGACCCACAGATGCCGACAAGTAACAAGATCAGCCTCAACTAGGATTTAAAGAGGTACACAAGCGAGACATGAAACATACAGGTATTGAGTGGATTCTTAGAAACACAATGCCATTGACTGGAGTGCATCAGTGAATCAGGTGTCGTCTCCGCAATGGTGGTTGGCTGCAATGGATCTCCTCCAACACAATCTGTCTTACGTCTTGTTTCTTCTACATTCTCTCAAACTGCTGTTGGCCCATATTTTGATGTTGTTCTCCCATTTGTAACAATGTCTACCACTTGCTCTATTGCCCTGGATCTTTGTCTATAATATGGTTTTTAAAAGCGTATTCTATTTTTGAATGTGGTCAATATATTTCAACGCACACAAACACACACACGCACTCTCTCTCTCTCTCTCTCTCTCTCTCTCTCTCTCTCTCTCCGTCTCTTTTTCTCGTTCTCTCATTTTTTTCTTTATATAACTCACTACATGGGTGCTCGGGCGAATGGAAAAAAAGTGGGGGTGGGGGGGGGGGGAGGCGAATAACAAGGAAATATTGACAAAAGAAAAACAGAAAGCAGACGTGTTAAGTGCTAAGTGTTTTGGAAGAAACATATAAAATACAAGTTATTCAAATAGATGTTATTCAAATACAAGTTATTCAAATACACGTTATTCCAACAGTGGTGCTGAAATCGCTTGCACTAATCGAGGAGAATTCTTCATAAGCCAGGAGGTGCTGTGGGTAACAGTAGCTTGCTTAGGAAGCTGCGATCTCACCCCTACCCCTTTTCCAAAACATGTATAAGAGTTCTTTATAAGTAATGTGTTTGCACATTTATAGTTCCGCTTCCGTTATGTCTAAGTGACAGGGCTATCGGCG